>KZ309058.1:129276-192181 GCA_000376725.2 Ladona fulva
ATTCAAACTATTTATCAAATATACTATCAACAAATCTTGTTAAAATGAAAGATTCATTAACAAATCTCATACAAGACAACGGCTAAATGGCATCACGAAATCTAGTAATTATCAATGGATACAGTCTTCATTCTGCGTGATTCCATAATAGGAAGAAATAAAATACTATAAAAACCTTTTACAGAAAATACCGGTTTCAATAACTATATAGAAGTTGAAGAACGGAAAAATTCCTTCGTTTATTAACACATTTAGAGCTCAGGACATCCAGAGAAGTGGATTTCCTAAGAAAATTCTGTTATGCAAGTATTTATGTTACAGCTAAAGCTTCAACAATCTTCCCTCGTCTACCTTCCAACATGTTATGATCAGCAGTCAACAAGTTTCTATTAAGATATGGTGACAAAACCATGTCATTACGTTAATATATACCATCAGAAAGAACCATTTCAAACCCGAAATTTCTAATATAGGCGTACTTACATATTTACACAATGACAACAAAGCATATATAACACACAAAACAAACATGTATGATAGTTTTAATTACTTAATGTAGCATTATGCGAGCCATATAATATAAAAACTAACATTGCCATCTTCTATTCCTGTCAACAATACTCAGTTATTACTAACAACGAAAACCACCAAAAGACCCACTTTCTACGCCTCCAAAATTGGAAATGCACGTGCACGAACTCGGACGATAAGTTCAATCTTGCAACATCGCTAGTGACCAGGTACTTGGAGGTGTTGGTCAGCGCTAGTAGGGGCGATCGCCATCGACAAGGTGTACAAGATCGCTAAAAAACTGATGGCGATTGCCTTGCGACGTCCACTCAAAGCTGCCAATTGCCATCAACTCGACAGAATTACAAGATCGGACCCCAGAGTCCCATATACAGAGAAAATAATGATTTTTAAGTCAAATTTTTGAAACTGAAATACATCCCAGAAGTCAAAATTTGTGCAAAGTTCCCCAAATTTTTCCATTTTCATAAAAATAACAGGTACAAAGATATAACAGGTCAAAAGTAGATAATAATTAGTCATTGTTTTTGTTAAAAAGACAGTCAATGTTGTTTAGAATGAGGTTTTACACAAATAATTATTAATACCACACAAATGATTGCGAATACAATTAATGAATAAATAATTATAAATGCTTACACAACTAATATTACTCACTTGGCTATTCAGAAGCCCAAATATTTAAGAGAATGGTCATAAATCCAATTAAGACATTAATAATAAGATTTCTTTTATATAATTTGCGGATTATTTAACACCTTTCTTTCATCCTCAACTAACTGATTCTCTCTATATTTTACCCAAACAGTTCCTCGAACTTTCAACCGAACCCTTCATCATTTTCATCACTTCCTCCGTCATCTCTTCATCAACCAAACATACTTTTTCCACTCTACGACAAAACTCAAAAACTTTCCATCCTTCAATGTCCCACTCCAGTTTTGCCCAAACTTTTTACTTGGCAGGTCGTTGCAACGAGATTTACTAAATGACCCAGCTACTAGCGAGAGCTGACGTGGGCGGGGTTCAGTAGCAAAAAAAAATGAAATTACGTTATATTTTTGCGATTGTCACTCTCGTATATTTGGAATACAATCAAAGAAAGTAGAAAAGTAAACGTATTTGAATACAATAAAAAAACGTAGTCTTCTCGCGGTACTGTCCCGCGCTCGCGGCGACCACCGTCAGGGGGGGAAAGGCAAAGGAAGCCTCGTCCCAGCGAACTCCCCTCCTTATATACTGCGTTCCCACGCCGAAAAACATCCTCGCAACGGTATTCAGGCACCGCTAGAGGTGACGGGACGGTGAGGGACATTTGAACGTTACATCGTATATCGCATTATTTGGGGGGAGGCAGGCCACAGCTATATATATGTACTTAAAAAACAAGTATCTTAACAAAATTCTTTTATATCTGGAATTCATTCATTCAAGCAACTTTGAATTATTACCTTGGAGTGAATTAAGAGAATAATCGTCATGGATTCATGTATAACAACATAATTCCATCCTTCACACTTTTAAGACAGTGGGGCAAAAGGTCGGTGATACTCCCTTGTGAAAACCTGATAGACATTTCTTCAAACATCAATTACATGCGACTATTATCTTGGTTGGCCAAATGAAAGTGGGACGGATTTAGCAGGCTGCGGGCTGTAGTCTGCAGATTCTTGTCCTACTCTACGGTGTCAGCCTTTTAGTATATGTTTCAAATTAAGGATTTTAGTTCATCACCATTGCCTTCACAAGGGCTACTGCTATTCTCTTATACACTTTTTCTTCTTTTTATTGAGGGGCGATTGGTCAATCTGTTCAAGCTTTCCCTCAACAACTTTCATTTTTAAAGTAGATGAAGGTAGTCGATTAAATATGAGGGATATATCTTTATTTTCTGAATTTCCAATTCCAATAAACACATCGCATGGACTAACTAATGAGAAATAGAAATGTTTCTAATAATTCATGAGAAATCATTAATTAGCCATCAATCAGGACCTGAAGGAAGAATCCAAACCCCACTGACTCTAAGGGATGATCTGGAACCCATATAATCAACCCCTGGCTGCCGCACTGGTAGTTGGTATTTGAAAAAAGTTGTTTTAAAAAATAAATTACAGTATTTCTATATTCTCCCTTCCTTTGTTTTAGTCACACTAACCAATCACTGGGAGATATTTCCAATAAATAAATTGCATGGACGAGCATAGGACAGATGCAGTCATAAACTGCTCTTTAGATTGATTTGATGTGGAATATACAAATATTTCTGACTAATCATGTCTCTATTGCAAAACTTATGTGATCAATAAAATTTTCATTATAATTACAAACGTAAATATTTATAAATATAAATGCAAATGACACTATTATATAAATACCCTTTATACCGCCTTCCGGCATACAGCAGGGAGATTAAACACCGAGAGGTGAGATACTTGTTTTAGAAGTAAGATCTAAGTACAGATATTATCTTATCTAAGTAGAGATACTTCTTTAGCATATTGTTGTCTCGTTTGCAGAAAGAACGAGTCACTAAAGCAAATTGTTCTCACATCTATTTCTCTTATTCAGATCAGCCAAAGAAAGACCTCGATGATAAGATGGAAGGGAAGTTTAAAAATAGGGATTAAGGAAGCAATAATATAAAGAGAAAAATAATTTAGCAAAAACTCTACCTAGTAGTGCTTTATGCACTCTGCAAGTGCTGCACACACTGATGACAGCCACTGAAGCTCTGCTTTATTGGTATACTACAGATATTTTGCCTTGAAATGGATATCCTTATCCCCTACACTCTCAGCTTTTCCCCAACATTACAATTTTCTGCCAAACACATTATATTATAGTTGCACTAAGGGGTGCAGTTATGATCTGTCGATGGGGGGAGGAGAGACCATTGGAAGAATTAAAAAAACCCTTAACTTTCATGGGGCCAGTAGAATCATGCACTAGATACAACTAAAATTTAAACAATGTACATACCAATCTTTCCTAACATAACATTACTTTTCCTGATTCTGTTCTGCTCTTTAACTTTCCTTGAGAACACCTCTTACTTCTAATTGACTTAAAAAATGCATCAGAATGTGAATATTCACTGTCCAAGCAGTGAAAAACATTAGTAAATAAAAGAGGAAATAAATAAAACAAACTCAATTGTAGATAAAACAAAAGAAATAACAACTCTACTAATTAATGTCACTGAAAATAGAACATGATTAATAATTATTACGTTAGTAAATAGTACTGATAACAAATTCAAATGTAATGATCTATCAATACAATTCTCTAAAAGATAGTCATAGTTTCAAATTCATTTCTTCTCCATGAAAAGGCCCTAGACAATAAGTGCAATGTTGCACAATGTTGTTGTTTTTTTTTAATTCAGTTGATAAATTCCCCTGCTTTACTCTTCAATATTCCACTGCTACACAGCAGTATCCTCCTCTCCCTCACAATAGAACTAATTATCTTGTGAATGCTCCTTTTTCTAGGATGACTCATAAATAGCCACTCAAACAATATTGAACTCCAACATCACAGTTGCTCTTCATTAACTAAAAAAATTAAAAGATTCTATAATATTTTTGTCATTTTCATTTCTAATTCTAAGTTCTGATAATTGTATAAATTCTTTTTATACTTCTTTTCTGACTCAATTACATTCACCTCTTTTACCTATTATATTACCTGTTCCGTTGTGACATTGTTTATTTCAAGTTAAATGTTTACGTGTAGCACTTATTCCATTTTACTTAAATTTTGTTTGTTGTGAATTTTGACATAACATATTTTCATGTGTTTAACTGCCTTTTTATTGAACTTATCTTCTGTAAAACCGGCATGTCCCACATTGATAAATAAATATTAATTTCAACTTTTCGACATATATGAACGGTCCATGAGCTTCCAATCATGTCTTCAAATGTACACTCATTTTTAATCAGTAATGATGATCGATAGAAAAGTTTTAGGAAAATAGAATATAAACATTTTGATTTACATCATTAGCTCTAGAAATACATCCACATTAAGGAAAACATCTGATAGTTATCT
Source organism: Ladona fulva (assembly GCA_000376725.2). Classification (NCBI taxonomy): domain Eukaryota; kingdom Metazoa; phylum Arthropoda; class Insecta; order Odonata; family Libellulidae; genus Ladona; species Ladona fulva. The sequence continues at coordinate 133,864 of KZ309058.1, forward strand.
ACAAAAAAATTTCAATGAACATTTCAGTCCCAAGACAAAAGTTGTCATCAATTTGGGGCACTGTCAAGATGCATTATAAGAGAAGATATTATGACATTACACATCTATAGCTCAAAATTAATTTGCAAAATGTAAAAAAATGCTTAGAATAGAACTAGGAAACGTATAAGTTGAGATATGTCAAATATATCCGCAGTGGATTGGATTAAAAATTACCTTCTGTAAAGAGAAATTTATGAACAAGGAACTGATAAACTGTTCTAAGATTTAAATTCGATTACCAAGAAAGTACGCTGATAAAAAAGAAAATCCGCGAGTTCTCCTCAAATCAATAACCTCCTATTATTCATTCGCATAAAACACAGAAAAATAAAGAAAAAATGGCAAGTCGGTTAGAGGATAGCGAGTTTGTAGCAAGTATCAGGGTTGTCAAATTATAACATTAAAAAATTCGTTAAAATATTTGGAAAGGAAAGTACGAAATTTTCAGTTGTGAAATGAACCGCTAAGACAGCGAAACTGAATTATTTACCTGATTAAACAACAGATAGATTGAGCCTATGTAGCAAGAGGTTAGGCATATACATGTAATAAAAACTGAAATAGGGAGCATTCGTTGACAGATAATTCAGTCCTTCAAAAATATGAACATCTACTGAAATTCTTGAGCGGGCAGCAATATTCGCAAAGATTAATGATGAAAAATAGGAAGATCTGGTAGAGGAATTAAGATGCTTTAAAATATAAAATAATTATCATGAATATATTATAGAAGCAGCCAACGGCAAAATTTTTGCTCGCTTATTTCGATAAAAAACATTCTGTCAGCAGTTTCAGGCACAATCGGCTAGCTTCCTTTTCACGCTAAATTGCATTAGGTAAATAGAAATCCAAAAATAACATAAAGAGGATGTGGATTGCAAGACATTTATTGATTACTGTGGCGTACTAGGCCATACTGTTTAAAGGGGAAAAGGCCCTTGCAAGCAGGATACAAGTACAGATCCGTACCGGAAAAAAGGGCCATAAAAATCATTCCTTAAATGCTGGAAAAATTGCAAAAAATAACGACGCGACCGATATTGAATCTCAGCGAGTTAGAGTTACTTCGCTCACGTTCTTACTATATGGATCGTAATGCATGAATAAAGAAAAGAAAAATTATATTACCCAGAGTCCAGATATTCATCTATAATATATATATCCGCAAAGCACCACTAGAAACCAAACACACACAATAATAATAGTTCCTATTATAACGTCCCGCACGGCATTTTGACCCATCTTCCAAGAGTACCACGAGTACCGTGAGACCACGAGAACGAGTACGTCAACATACGAGCATCGATACCACCAAGCCACCCAGATTCCGATTCGCGGTAGATTTGAGAGCTGCAAATGGTAAATAGAACCACTATCAAATATTTACCCAAATGGTTTAAAAATCAAAATGGTGTTCTGCTGGATCTTGCTTTCAGCAATTGCAATGTGAAGTGTAATATTATCACCGAGTCTCTTCTTAATTGTGATGTGCACCACCCTGCAGTAAGTTTTCATATTCAACTTGTAATTAATTCAAAAGTTGTGCCATATTTTATTACATTGTTTGATTACAACAATTGTGATTTTGACTCAATATCTAATGCTCTGAATAATATTAACTGGGCAGGTTTGCTTAGTAATTTAAATATTAACGAAGCTACTCATTATTTTTATGCCATACTGAATGATCTTATCACTGCTTTTACACCATTAATGACTATTAAAAATAGTAACTTCCCTAAATGGTTTTCCTTAAAAAATCTTATTTCACTTAAAAACACTCATAAAAAAATTTAAAAAACAGGAGATTGTAATACTTATCAAGATTTTTCTGAACTACGTAAAAAATGCAAAACCCTATCCAAACATTGCTGTCTTGATGTGCAAAGCAATATCTTCAGAAACACAAAATACGTTTGGACACATGTTAATAATCTCCGTAACTCACATAAAATCCCCTTATCAATGCATGTACTTGGATGGTAATAAGTGTGACAACTATAATGATATCTGTAATCTTTTTGCAAATTATTTTTCAAAGGTACACACAGATAACAAACCAAATGAGTTACCTGAGATTAATCAAAATCATAACATATCATAAAGTTGCTTCATATCTAATAATTTAAACCCACTAAATTTCCCACAGCCATATCAAACTCAAACATTTTACCACAGATAGGGATAGTATTTGCTATATCAGATATACTTTCAATGAAATACCTGTTAAATTCTTCTGCAATATATTCAATTTTTTGTACATTTCTATCTGGGAAAGTCACTTAATTAAAGGCTTCCTATTAATTTTTTCAAAGTTTTCCACATTAAAGTTGGATTTCTACTACAATTATCAATCTTTTGTTCATAGTACTTGCATTTTTCTTCTCTTATCATTTGGACCACTTTATTCCTACTTTATAATTTCCCAATGTAATTTATCCTTATACTTTTTATAGTCATTATATTTGTTATGTCTGTCTTTAATGGCAGCCAATACTTTTTCATTACACCATTAAACTGTTTCCCATTTCTTGTGGTCAACTTCCTTTAAGGCATCTGTTCATTAACCACATTTAAAATACTCAAAATTCCTATACCATACCTCATATGTGTAATAAAAGGATGCTCAATTTCAGAGTCTGATTGCAATTTATTTCCAAATAAATTCAGTGCAACATCAATCTGAATCAATCCCAAGCTAACAACAATGTAAATATCAATATCCTACACATCCCCATACCTTCTTTTTTTAAACAAATAAATAAACATTCAATCAAAATTTGTGGATTTTCTTCATTAAAGTTATTCGTCAAATCCATAGTGAGTGGGTGGCTGGCTAGGTCTGTTTGATCTTCATAACACTGGTTCCTGCTTGATTGACTTGTTTGGTGAGGGTTGAGACTTCTGACCATTCTCAATTGTGTTGGGTGTGGCTTCCATTGGATCAACTGGCAGCCCCTCCTCATACTGTTTTTTCCCTCTGTGACTGAGTCTCCACCTCTGGTTGTGGTCTTAAATCTTGTTCTCTTAGCTGTTGCTCTGGAAGCCGTGGAAGCCTCTTGCACCTCAACTTCCTGCTGTTGATTTTCCACAGTCGGTGTTGGTTTGTCATCCGTCGCTCCTGACCTACTACATATTTGATCAGCATGTTTTCGCCTTATCTTGCCACTAACCAGGAATTCGTAAGACAGCTTCCCTGTTCTCCTTTCCACCACACCAGGGTGCCAACCAGTTTTGCATTCGTTTTTGACCCATACTTCATCCCCTTGCCTGAACGAACATGCTCTGACATTGGCATCGTGATAAACTTTTTGTTTCCACACCTCGATCTCCATCTTGTTCCTTGGGTCTGGTTTCAGGCGATCCAACCGAATTGGAAGACGACGACCAAGGAACAACTCAGCTGGTGCTTTGCCTGTTGTTGCATGTGGTGTGTTGCGGTATGATAGCAGAAACCGTTGCAACCGCAAGTCTTGTCAACCCCTGCATCGCTCTGAGAGGCTAGGAATCGTTGTTTAAATGTTCGCACAAACTGTTCTGCTAAACCATTGGTTTTTGGATGATATGGCGTAGTGCAAATATGCTCGATCCCATTAAATTCGCAGAATTTTCGGAACTCCTCTGATGTAAAACTTGTTTTTTGTGGATTTCAAGACCAATTTATAGATGTGTATGTAGAGTGATTTAGAAATTTTTTTACTAAACTCTCACAAACTGAATTTCAAATAATGACCTTCAAATTGAAATCAGTACAACTTATGATTATCAGTACAATAATCATGTCAGTACTTTCAATCACAAAAAAACTAAAGCATGAAAAGTCAATGGTATATACTTATCAAAGTAAGAGATGGATTGCTATGTGGCAATAATATGGTATGCTATCGCATACATATAATACTATACCAATCTACTGGATTGGTTGAGAATTCTGGTATTCAAAATTAATACAACAAACAGCGGCCATCAAAGGAGACATCAGGAGTAAAGATACATGGGATGTAAAGGGGGTAAGCAGAGGAAGGGATATGCATTCTTGAAGATAGAGAAAGGTTTGGCAGAACTGAAAACAGCAGGCAGTTTATGATCACAGCATTTTTGTCAATAGTATTTTATCTAATGTCTCCACACTAAACTTTTGGTCAAGTATATATTCTTTGAAGTAAATAATAAGAAAAGATCTCATGTTTTCCTGGTGTGTATGCTGCAGGAATAATTCTTGGGTTTCAAACCAGGTTAATAGAACAGATACATCCAACGTTTCAGCTGCTGTCTCTGCAGCCATCCGGAGGGCAAAGTGCCGAGGGTTTCAGTTGATATGGTTAATATAGGGGCAACCTCCTTTCATTTTTCTGATTGGCTGATGCGGCTGCGTCTCTCCAAGTTCTTATGGAGGATTGGTTGCCAAGTGGAGCCTCCACTCTTGTGGTGGGAGAATCCTTCGTCTCTGTTGTAGCGGTTTTCTTCCAACTGTATTTCGATGGATTCTTTAATTTTTTGGTCCCAGAATGCTTGCACAACACTTTAGTCTGATCGAAGTTTATTTAGTGTCCCATTTCCAGATAGTGCTCGGCAACAGTGGATTTTTCTGGCTGTTGTAAACGAATGTGGTAGGAATGCTCTGTTAGGTGAGTTTCTATAGTCCTTCCCGTTTTGCCAAAGTAAACTAATCCACATTCGCAGGGAACACAGTACACCCTGGGAGTTTGAGTCCAAGATGGTAAAAGATTGCTGCTACCATGGATAATCATCGATGGCAGAGGTATTTTTTCTCTTATTATAAATTATAATCTGAGTTCTCTCACGAATTCTATGAATCTTAGAGTCAATGGTATTTATTAGAGGTTTGTAGTGTACAAACAGAAAATAAATAAGTTATGACCTTAACTTTGATCTATAAGTCACAGAATTATTTTAAATTTGATTCAAAATTTTATCAGTCAGGCAAAGACTTTCTAATAGGACCTCTTACTGGCAATAATGTCAGCATCCTACAAGCAGATGCTCCAATGAGCAGATACATGAACTCAGATGATTCAAAAGAATAAGAAAGGTGGTGATGAGAACAAAAACCTCTCAGGAAATATAAAGAACATTCAAATCATACTTTTCTCTCTAAAAAACAAACCTCTTGTGTATAACATACTAAATGGAGACACCTGGTTATTATCTAACAGCAGAATACTTCTTCTTGAGTTATAAGTTGATTTTAATCTAAAATTGGGTGTCTACATTTGGCAACTCAGAAATAAACTGAATGGTATTTTTTATCATACTTAAATATTAAAAAATAAAGTTAATCTTAATGTTCTTAAAATGCCATAACATGGACTTTTCTTTTCAAGAGTCTTCTATGGCATAGTACTCTGGGATCCTCTTTTCTAAATGAAGTTTTTAATACAAAAATAGCTTGAGGAGTATTTGCAAACAGCACTTCAGGGCTGTGCTCTCTTCAAGATGTTTGAGTTATTATCTATTCCATGTATTTGAACATCTTAGCTGAATAGAGTATATGAAAGTGTTACAATAAATATTGTTATTGATTGAACCCTCCATTCTTTATTTCATATACCTCCATATTAAAATCTCCATGAAGTTTATCATCCCTTTCTTTACTCATTAACCCTAATTCCTCTGTCTTCAGCCAGGATTTGCAAACAATTAACATTTCTTTTCTTTCTTTCTAATTGGGGTCTCTCTCTGGGTGGCAGCTCAATACGTTTTATATGTGCCGCCAAACTTTACTAAGCTTCCACTACATAATGAAAATTCCAAAGCCAATTTCAAATTTTTAAAAATTCATGATTTTGCATGTAAAAATATTATAAAAGGGTGTAGTGGGATTACATGGTTGACTTTGTCATTTAAACAAAGAAAATCAGAAAAATACAGAGAATTCTGTATGCATTTGTGATTTCCGCTTTTTGAGTTATGTGAAAAAACTCCAAGCTTTTCACATTGATTTTAATTTTTACCAAAACTTCCTTCTTAAAAATATGGTGTGTGGTTTGTGCTGATAAATACGGTAATTTCAGATGAGCTCCACCATGAAGGATCTCCTTTGGCACATAAGAAAATTCTTCCTCAGAACTCCTTTGCTATTGAGCCATATGCCGAGCAGGCACAATTCTTTCAAGATGCCCTTACTTCCCCTTCCCTGAGCGTATACACCCCCTTCCTCTGCTTGCCAATGTAGCTGGAGTAGCTCTAAGGGCATTCCTCCAAATAGTTCTCCTTTACTCCTATATACCACACCAATAAGTGTTCCTTTCATTTTGGACACCACGGTGCATACTATTCAGTACTATTTGTTAAAAAAGCATGAACCTAACTTCTTAAAAGATCTCAGACATATTTGCACTACCAGAACTAGTGTCATTATAAATTTTTTATCTTCCAGCCTTTCTATGGCTTTAAAAGAAGAAAGGTTAATGTCAGTTAACTTTATAACAGTCTTCCCAACCAATTTTAAAAAGTGAGTAAAAATTCATAACTTCGAAAATTTTTTACAATGTTTACAGTCAGTTTTTATTCTGATGAAGAGTACTTCAAATTCTATGTCAATCCAATTTACATTTAAATTGTAATAGACTTGGCAAGACCATGAATTCATTTACACTGCTACTATCAAAAATTTTGTTCACTAGTGGTATGATAGATGTAATATTCCAAGAAAAACATAGTTTCTTTTCATTTCACTCTTTTTTATAATGAAAATACATAACTACAAATGCAATGTTTGAATTTTGCTGGGATGCTTTTAACTTTTTGACTTGCCTAAATCTTGCCCAAATGTATTGTAGCTTGATTTTTGAGCAAAATATATTTCTATTATCATAAAATTTCTTCATACACATCCACAGTATTCTATAGAAGAATACAAAGTAGTTTTATTCCCAATATAATTGGTTTCCACAAGGTAATACTTTAGCATATTGAGTTTACACATATTTCAGAGGCCGTTTCTATGAAGTTTCTTTTTCACCTCTCTTTCAGTAATAAATTTAAATTCTTCCCATTCATTTTCAGCAATTTGGGAGAATAAAAATTGCACCACAGAAATTTTAAAGAAATTTATTTGTTTCAAATGAATTAACATATTTTTAATCAACGGAACTATGCTGGTACAAAATGTAGGTACAATTAATTCATTTTGTTGAATGGACTACAAGTGAAAAAAATCCAAGAAACCGATGACAGAATCAAGCCAACCAATTTCTAATTCAAAATAAATCACAATTCAATTACGTTTATTTTAACAAAATTCATCTTTGTAATTCATAAGGAAAATTGGAAAGAAATTGTTTGAGCAGGAAATAATGTTTACAGACCTCCTTCACTTCCGCATAATTGCATTACAACACATAAGCCTGTCAACTATAATTGAAAGTTACTTTATATACAAATTCTCTCAACCACATGACAGAGACAGCCTTGTGTATCTTTAAATACCAGTTACAACAGATTTCCCCATCAATAGTTACTTGAGAAACTAAAGGAAATTTAAATTAACAGGTATTCTCAAACCTGTAAATTGACTCTATCTATATCAAACCAAGGGAAAAATACCATGTTAGTAAAACTAATGGCAACAAAATAATACAATCAAGAGATTAGGATCTCGGTCATCTCTAAACATCTACTTACCTCCAATGTGTTGCAAAAACACATCAATGCAGTCAATGTGCAAGTACAACAGACTTGGAGGAGAAAAATGAAATCTAGGACCCTTTATCTGATATACATGTTTTATCATCAGCAGGTGTATACAATGGCATAGAAAAGAAGTTTGTTTCTATGTCCTCAATAGTTATTTGCTTTCAACTCTGACGTTGAATGCCAACTGGAACTAATAAAATTTTGATATTTGGCTAAATAGAAAAGGAAGCGCAAACGAAATCATAAGCAGATATTGGAGACTATACTGTCCAAAATAATAAGTAATAGCTAATCTCTATCAGCAAGAGAACTGGCCTGAACCACAATTCATGTGGACATAGAATCACACCACCAATTTCCATATTTTGAGCTATTTAGCAAAATGGGAATTTCAAAAATCAACATTGAGAAAACCATGATTCATCATCATATTATCATGATTGCACTATTTCACAAGGTTAGCACCAAGCATGATAAAGCTTTATCTTTTCAGAATAGCTTAGAAAAACAAGAGTAACAACCCTGTGGTGTGATGTTTTCACATGATTTAATGGTTCAAATGCATTACAAAAGTATGCAACAGCATTGGAAAAATTTGCTAAGTATTTCCAAAGTAAATAAGAAAGTTTAACTGCTTTATCATAAGGAACACACTAAAGAAAGATATACACAAAGATTTAAACTTTCATAGGATAGCTTCCTTAAATCATTAAAGTCCCTCCTCCTTCATTTTCTGCACCACGAATAAACCTGAGATTTCAAGAGATTCACAGAAATAAGAATTTCAGTGACTCATATTAAATATTTTCTGGAATAATATTCGCAATTTAAAAAAATTATCTTCCATACGACCTGCAAAGCCAATCTGATTAATTAACAAAATTCATTCCATTGCTGCAATCTGTGAAATGGCAGCAAAGACGAGATTTCTACACACACTAAACAAATGTGAGACAATCTTCAAGGCACATCAAACAAAACTGCATTACTATCATTATAATTTTTTTCAGAGTAAGATGTTTTTTGATATCTGTTTTCACAAGTTAGAAGAAACTCTGGTTACTAGGATATTAATCCTGTACAAACAGTACAATATATACCTTCTGGAAAAACCTTTTGTTCTTTCACATCATTAGAACTATTTTGTATTACAGGAGCAAAAGATTTTTCCACAAATAGGTGACCTCATAAAACAAAAAAAATGTGTTAAAGAAACACTGACATCTCAATCATTTTGTCAACATTTCTCTAAACATGAAAGTGTAAAGCAATGACCACTTATACAATGGGACTTTAATGTACAAACGATCAAAGGTAGGTCAAACATTTCTTTTGATTATTCGTGTACGATTCATTACAATAGAATACCGAGTGAAACAAAATATTTGGTGCACAAAGTAATGAATAAGTCTCATTCCATGTGAAAAACTCAATAAACTGTGCACTCAGCTGATTCTAAGGCCAAGAAACTGTCTAAATATAAGCCACAAGTATTTGTCGTAAAGTCTGACGTCCAATGACAGTATCTGGGAAATTATATTGTCAACTGATTCTTGGTAAGCAGAAAAACATTACCACTATCTCAAATTAGCATGGAAACAACAGAAACTATTACCTTGCACTGGTAATTGTGGTGTAAGATTTTCAACAAACAACAAAATAATGCAACGATATTTCCTCCTCACTTATTATTTTAAATAACGGAATTAATTATGATGCTCACCGACCCAGAAATAAGAATAAAGGTCTCTTCGTGTAGCATCATGATACGGTGTCACACACCTCTATTCCATTGCGTGCTCGTCCAGGGACGCCACTTTCAACTTCTAAAAGAAAAAGTCATCAAAGGACTAAATAATACACACACCAATACCAGAGATGCGATTCTACTTTTGGGTAATTCAAAACAAATAATTAGAATAAATTAATTTAAACTTTTAAAACATAATGATTTCTTGTAACAGGGCCCTGAAAGCAATATGCTTACAAAGTCTAATTTCCGTACGTGACAACCCAACAAGGATCAATAATTTTTGCCGACAAGGCAACACTTCTTGTTTGATAACTGCAAACATTTGTCAAAATGGGATCGAGAAGTGATTATTCCATTGCTTCTTTATCTCTGCTTCGATACAAAGTATTATTTTTCCCATTCTCTGCATGCATTCATTCATTGCATCGGTATTCATCAAAAGAGAGCAATAATACTCAAGATTTAACACAACATTAAGTGGCATTTACACTACTTTTTAACAAAAAATATTTAACAAGCTGCATGCTCATACATATTTGATTTAGAAAAAAAACAGTAATTGAAACATTGATCTACATTCACTGCATTAAAACAATCCTCATCTATGAATTCTAGGGTAAACTAAAAGACAGCATTAATAATTGGCTGAAAATACAGCTCACAAAAGGTCTATATTTTTAATATCAACAAATTCGAAGATCATGAAAATTTTGGATTTCTGATTTCCAATGATAAGCAATGAAATCTTAACCTGGAGCAAATGCATTTGTTCAAAATACTTTCCATTATAAACAAACTTGCATTTGAGGAGTGTAAATAATTAAGGCAATAGAGCTTGCTATATTTCCCATGTATAATAGGAACTTAGCAGAGCAATATTAATTAAGGATTAAAAATAACATTTTTGTGTAATTTACAGTCTTCAAAAACTAAGCCTGTAGAAAAAGTCACAATGACCATGTAAGGGAATATGGTGTGGAGTGCATTTCACAAGATTCATATACTGGCTTAAAAATGTTCTTTCAACTTTCAAAGATGTAGAGAAGTAACTTTCAATATCAAGTTCACAGGAATGCCACAAATCTTTCAGAGAAAACAAAAACTGTTTTCAATGAAAAGAAGCCAAGCCTCATCCTATCAAAGGGGGATCCTTCCTTAAAACACTCATAGCTAAGCTCCAAGAATGCAACATGAGGATAATGAACTAATATGATTTTCTTATCTTCGGCATGATGTTTCATAGCCCTGTGATCTTACAGAGGGAGGGAGAATACTCCTACATTTGGGAAGTTCACAAAGTAATGGGTCTCAAGGAGGGGTCAAAGGAGGAATCGCAGGGCAGTTGCATTGGTATGTAGTTCTGTTTGCGTGGGCGATGGGGAGGGGGGGAGATGGGTGAGGAGGGGGAACCAGAGGATACAGAAGGGGCAGAGGAGTGAAGGAAAGGACAAGTAATACCACGCAGGCATGAACCATCACCCCAGAAACGGCATGGCACAGAGGCAAGTTCATGAGAGAATCTGCAGTGGGAGCGACGGCAGCTTCCATCAGACACAAAGAAGCTGCAAGGACGCCTTCTTTGGACCTGCTGTGCTTCACGCCGTTGTCCTCGTCCGGAAGAATGGCGACGCCTGCAAAAGATGCACTACTATGATAACAGTTCCACATCTGAATGACTTTCAAAACAGGAGATCAAAAACATTACTCTGAGAAAATAAGTCAAGTAACAATCATGTTTCTAATTCAACCAGCAGTTCAAAAATACAGTGTCACACCCTTTTCTAAAATGTTCATCCTTAATGCTTCTCCTGAGGAGGGCCTGGACAAATGATTTGATATACAGGGTCACCCATGGAGTGAGATGTCAAATCAAATCATACAAAATCATAGTAATTGCACATATCAAAGACAAATGGAAGGGAAATAAAATAATTCTTAATAATAATCAATGATGGTGACAAAAATGAAATACTAAATAATTAAGCATATAAAGATTTTATCCTTATAGATAGTAAACAAATAAGAATTATTAAAAAGGCAGCCAGTAAGATGTACCTGCTATTTGTTACTAAGTAGTAGTAAAAAGTTAAAACAATAGAGAAATCAACAAGATAATATTTTAAACAGTAACCAGATATTACACCCAAAAAGATTTGACCTTTTCAAAAATTTTAACCGATGTTTTTCATTGGAAAGGATATCCTACTCTATTTCATAAGCTTTTGTACCAATTATTCTACAAAATGTTTAATTAATAAATATACTTTGTTCACTGTTTATTTGTTTCTCAAACCAGCAGTGACTAAAGTAATGGATTTTACTTATTGCCAGCATCAGAAGTTTGGAGCAGTAATGGAAATTTTATCAGAATTGGTAAGAATTACGGTATTGTTCCATCTAATACACCTCTAATAAATAAATGAAACAGTTAAGGAAGAAGAGAAACATCAGCTATAGCCATTTGTTGAATCAAGAGAGCCTCAAACTTCAAAACAGATGGCAATATAAGGAACACTACATTCCTATTTCAAAGTGAAAATGGTTAAGACATAAAAAAAATGAACAGCATAAAAAGCTGAAAAAGGGAAATGTAATGGAAAGGAGCGGCAGAAATTAAAACAATTAGAAATTTCATATAAAAAATTTTCATTACACACCCAAACTCAATGACATACATGAAATAATAAATACAACTTGTACTTTTCCAAAAAATATATTTGTGGAAAAGTAAAAGTTGTATTTATTGTTTCATTTATAATGGAATTCCAACAAATCTTGCTAGAGAAGATTCATTTCAATGACATACATTATTGATTCAAATTTCGAGCAACTTGATGGCCCCAAATAAGCTGTGGGCCAGGGCAGCTGAAAAATACCCTTTTTAAGTACTAATTTGTTGGGCACCCACTATCAATCAAAAAATCTGAAAGCCTTTAGCTTTGGTTTAAAATTTAATGACTGAATTGTAAACTGGGATTACAATACGTTTCATAACTGAAATGAAGAAAATAAGAAATATTCCACCTCAAAACTCCTTAGCAATAGTGATGCATCTCCATAAACTAAGTGCCTACAAAGATATCCTAGTTGCCGAAAGATAGAAAAAGTTAGAGAGAACTTAGATCATAAAAGATATGAAATACAGCAACAAAAAACTTATCACCTAAGCTGCAACCTGCATAATAGGCATGAAACTATAAGCAAGGGAGTCAACTACAATCTTCTGCCATCAAGGCTACTTGGGTTGTTTGGAAGACACTAGAAACAACAAGTGATCATTCTAATAATAATGACACAAACGTCTTCTAAGTGAACCTTGACAGTAGATGATCAACACTAGCTCAATGTAGGCTCTCTCTCTCCTGCAACTTCTAACTTGTTAGACTAAATAGTAAGTTTTTTGTAACAAGCCATGCAATCATAGAAGCTTACTTTCATGAAATTTGGAGCATAACAATAATTTAATCTTAATAGTTTCAGGAATTACCTTGTAGCAAACGCAATAATTTTAGATATATGGATAAAAAAACAATTCAATGCTTGTTCCATGCAAGAAACAACTAATTTTCATCAATCAGAATTGCATCTAAAAAATGGACTTTCTAATGAATTGAATCTTGAAGGTAAATATTATTGCAGTATTAACCCCAATACATATTTAAAGATCAGCAGCTTGGCTGTTAACACTTTCAGTGCTGGCTGTCACCACACGGCAGTGGTATGCCCCAATGCCCAACACAACCTTCGGATCAGCCGCTTGGAATATGATTTTGATATGCCCAGCACATTCCTACTTTACACTCATTGCATCATAACCTGAGAAAAATTTTTACTGTCACATTATTTTGTAGGTCACAAAATTTGTTGGCAGTGAATGGGTTTGGATATCTTTGGAAACACTGAATAGTCAAAGACACTAGAATTTATTTTGAAGATGTATGCAGCAAACCATAAAAATTTTAAATAGAATAATTAGGAAATTGCCAGAAATATGCCAAATGGTTCATGTCCTGTAGATAATCAGGAGTACACTATCCAGCCATTAGGATATTCCACATCAGCGCATAAGTATGATTTTGTCCAAATATTAGACTTTTTGATTATCAGCCACTTAAGGTACAAGAAATGGCGATGAACGGTTCATAGATTCATTGTGGTGTTGTTTAGGTATCAGAGCTAACTCGAGACATGGACAAGCCAAAAGGTTTGAGGTCAAATAACGTCAGTTTTGTCAAGGTGAATTATTTCAACAGAAAAAATTTTTTTTTTCATTTTCAAATTTACATACAATGTGACCATTCCAAAACATGACAGGACCAAAACCCTTCAATTAGAAAACAAATTCTCATCATGCTCTGATTGCTGTTTCTCCCGCCCAGACAGAGATATTAGATACCCCTGTTAACTCCAACTCCATATGATCTCAAATTGCATATTCAGGATATCGCCCAAACGTTAAATGTAGAAAAAAGGAGCACATCAACGTCTTATAAGCTTTAAATTGGTCACAAAAACATTGTCATTGAAACGTTTCTTCCTCAACTATTTTCACTCAATTAATACGCAGCCCAAAACAAATGTCATGGAACAAGCATTTGTAAAGAGTGTAAAACAGATTTTTCCAGGTTACCTGCCAAATTCCCTAAGAACAAAATTCCCTGGCTTTCCAAGGATTTCCAGGTTAGTGGACACCCTAAATAATACACGACAAAGTACACAGGATTACAGAACCTTTCATGTTTAAATTTAAACTTTAAAAACTGTATAAAAAATGCCGACTTTCCCTCCAAGCCATTACATTCTATTTCCATGGACTGAGAACTTCCTGATATAAATTTCTGCTGCATAAGTAATCATGCAGTAGCCACATGAAATCACTTTGCCATTCAAAGTACATCAAATAATTCACTAATTATTCTATCGTTCAACCTTAATTGTATCCCTAAAGAAATTGCCTGAGAACTAAAAAGGCATGCATCATGTGAGGGCCAAACAGAGTTAGTGGTTATCAATAACTCAGTTCCCACCTTTTGTGATCATTCTGACAAGCCTTAGCACTACTGTTTCTCTCATTTTTCTTCCATTCAGCCTCTAACTCAAAAGAAAATAACATTCCTTTTGGTGCCACAGGGGGTTTAGAGGATGTAAGCAAACTGCCCATCTGCTGCAAAAACAAAAACCATCAAATGCATAAGCATTTAACAAAAAAATAAGAGAAAACGAAAGAGAGGATGTCGCAAAGGCACAATTCCACAAACCTCTGAGTCTAAAGGTCCAAATATTTCTTCCAAAAGATCATAATCCAAACAGCCATAGGGGATCCTCTTAAGCCGAGCCTTCTCCATCAATCCATCATCTTCAGACATACACTTCTTCTCACCCAAATTATTCCTTAATGCAACATGTGTCTGTCTGATGGTGAGGACATCTTTGAATGGCAAATGCTGCTTTTCAATCTAAGCATGCAATGAGACAAAGCAAAAAATGTTTTTTAATTTCATTAAGCTTAAATGTTAATACAGTATGATAGTAAAATTTTAACACACTATGACAGAATGCCAGTCTCAAACTTGAACTTCATGAATATCAAATCATTTAAATTCAGAATCACCTTTCCACATTCAAGATAATGAAAAATGCAGTAAATCATTCCCATGTGCAAAATGAGGCTTATTTGTAGTTATCTGAGATGTGATAAATGTATTTGTTCATTTGTCTGAGGCAACTGCAGAAAAAACATTCATGTACATTTGCCTCTCTCCTCTATTTTTGTCCTTTCCCAACTTAATGACCTCTCCATGAGACCCCAAAAGCCCATTCCTCCCTATAGTTCTGAAATGGGAAAGTCTAAGGGATTTCTCTTCTCCAGGGAATTCCAAGTTTGGTATTGCATCCTCTTAAATGTTTCTTAATATAAAATTAGCAATTATTGTTCAAAATCGGAATATCTACAAACTGTTTGGTTCAAAATAATCAGCTAACTGCAAGGGAAAGTAAACTTCGACTGCTTATTTAAAAAAGTTTCTTATTAAATAAATAAATGATTGGTTCTGCTCCAATAAAGAAGTAACCAAAAGTTCTCAACAATAACCTCTGACCACACCTGTAAGAAAAAGGTCTACTTGGATTATAAGGGGTAACAAGGACTTGCATGCATCTCCAGAGGGAAAGATACTTCTGTTACTTTTCTCCCACACACAGTTGTAGAAAAAAATGAGCCCTCCAAAGCTTACCAGTTTAAAACTACAATTAGGGATGGTTTAAGGCTTAAACAAAAGTGATTAAATACCAAAAATATTCATCAAACTTAAAAACGATTAATGAATTCTTGGGTCTTGTTAATGATGTTTGAAGCTTGTAGTATTAAGAATAATTGATTTATATTTTATTCTTCAGTACCATCAATTGGTGTATACCTCCTCTTCCCATTAACAGTGGCTTCTTGCTTTCAAGAACTGTCAAAGTGTCAATGCAATCAGTCTTACAGATTTTGCTCTATGCATTTCTAAAGCATTTTCTGCCATCACCCCATTCATGAGCTAAATTGACAAGCCTTATTTAATGTCCCAATAGCAATCAACAATTTGTCCTCATTTGCCCCCCATCAAAGCTTTTACTGTTGTTTTGAAGACATTTCATTATTAAAAATCCTGTTAATGTAAGAATGTACACACAACACTGTTACAAAGTGCATGCATTTAAAACTCTTTAACTACAAGGCATGTTCAGAAAGTAAGTGTACTGTGACCTTCATGGGCTGTGGTTTTTTGAGGGTTGGCAACACTGAGTGGCAGAGGGGGATCTCCTGACAACAGCAAGCATCGCAGGAACATGATAGTGCGTAAATGCATGTTGTAGTGTCCAGTTACGTGAAAGATATGGGTAAGAAATCCCGCCAAGTGCGAGCCACGTTCTGTGATCCGCTTCCTACAAGTGGAAGGAATAACACCTACTGAAATTTTTGTGCAAATCAAAACAGTTTACCGCAAAGGTGTTATGAACAGAATGAGTGTGTTCAGGTGGTGTAGGGAGTTTAGTGGAACAAATGTTCACGACGAACAGAGGAGTGGAAGACCTTCCATTTCGACTAATGAGTTGGTGCAAAAAATTGAGGAGACCGTCGATTGACAGTGGATGAAACTTCTGCAATGTTTTCACAACTCTCCAGAACTCTCTGATATGACACATAAAAAACTCTGGGATACCAGAAACTGTGCGCAAGATGGGTCCCAAAGCAGCTGACAGAGCAGCAGAAGAAAAATTGGGTCAATAGCGCCTGCGAGTTTCTTGAGCGACTTGAATTGGAAGGTGAGGATTTTCTGAGCTCTATTGTGACTGGAGATGAAAAGTGGGTGGATCATTACATGCCTGAGACAAAAAGACAAGTCGTCATAGTGGCATCACACCAATTCCCCATCTGCCAAAAAATTCAAAACCATAATTTCGGGCAAAAAAAATCATGGCCTCAGTGATTTGGGACCAAAAAGGCTTCATTTGGTCAAATTTCTGCCTCAGGGGGAGACGATCAATGCACAGAGATATTGTGAGACCCTAAAAAAACTCAAAAGGGTCATTTAAAACAAAAGGAGGGGAATGTATTCCCCTGACTTGGCACCTTCGGATTATCATCTTTTCACCTCCCTGAAGGCACACATGGGTGGAATTAAATTTTCAACCGATGAGCAGGTGCAAAAAGAGGTTCTGAAGTGGGGGAAGGAGCTGGCGGGAGAGTTCTTTGAGGAGGGCATAAAGAAGCTTGTGTCACAGCTCACCGCATGCATTGAAAGGGATGGCGATTATGTGGAAAAATAGTCAACAATCATATCAACAATATCCTGTAATTTTTTTCAACTAAACTTTTTCTAAAAAAAATATAAAAATCTAGTACACCTACTTTCTGAACATGCCTCGTAGTTATAAAATGGTAGAATTCTTTCATATGAAAATTTAATTTCAGAGACTGATAAGAGACATTTCTGGTCAAATATGATTGCTAACATGGGAATATATAATAAATATGTAAAGTGCTAATTTTAACTGAGAGTAAAGACAAGATCTAGCTTATGTACAGAATATTTTAAATTGAGCTTTATTAATGGGATTAAAATACAATCATAGCTTTTCTCGCTTCTTCAGTATTAAGAATTTCCCTTTTCTTTCCTAGAGAAAGACTTTTTCCATTTTTGTCTGTACCCATTTTACATAGTAGACTCACTGTTTGTTAACACTGACTTTTGAGGATAACTGGGAATAAAGAAATAACATCCTCCAATGATAATGGAGTTCAGGCTATTCATCACAGAATGTAAATGCCTTATGGCCTTACTTATTAGCTGAAACTTTGAAAAGCTTGCTCCAGACAGTAAAATACCTGAGAATACCAGTGGATGCCACATTGATGCCATGGAAGAACTAAAGGGATAATAGACTTTAGCTCAACTTCATGGTTTTCAGCACAAAACCATTCACAACTGATGGCTTCAAAAACCCTACTAAAATCCTGCTCCTCTTCAAATGATAGTACATATGTTTATAATACAAGTAGTTATGTAGTAACATCACCTGGTTTATTATGATTTTGCATTTTCCATTAAGTAAGGTAACTGAATGAATCCACCAAGTACATTGCATTGGCCTATGGGCCCCTGATCTCTTTCAATTTGCTAGACATCCTGGAAAAATAAACATTTTCTACTTCCAGCAAATTTACAGTGAGCAGAAGCTTATCTGCCAAACAATATCTCAATGATTCCTCACTCAAATGCAGCAAAATACAATTTCGAAAAATTTGTCATTTGACATTGTATCTAGTAAAAAGAGGATAAAAGTTAAATTTCATTATTGTCCATAAAAGTTTTTTTTCATAATTGGGTGAATTTCATTATCTTGATGTTCATTATTGAAAATTTTTACTGTAAAACCAAGTATTTGGAAACGTAATTAGGCAACCAGAAGAGAGCCTGAGGAGGAAACAAAAGATGGACACGGTTATGAATGGCTGGTGGACTATAAATTAATTTCTCCAAATTAAAATAAACTGTGTCCATTCTATCTCACTATTACTTCATATTTTTAATTGATTAATACAGTGCTTTTGGAATGATACAAATTAAGATGTAGATATAACTGGAAACTCAAATCCAATAAAACAAAAACCAAAATAGAAGAGCCTCAACTTTTAGATTTCAGCTAGAGTTTGAAGATTGATTTCTTTGATCCTAGACAAAAACTAACACATTTTACATAGTAGAAAAGTGAAGCAAAGCAAAACGATAAATGAAGAAACCTTAGAAGAGGTACATTGAAAGAACTGAGATGTAAAAGAGAAATTGAACTTTTTTTGCAAAATTTTTGATTACATTAAAAATTTCCTTTGACATCCCTCACTTAGTTGATGATGAAAATTTCCCATTCTAATTACAATGGATGAGAAACACTACCTCCTCCTGCTCTGCATTGTCTTCATTCTCATCACTGCCCATCCATTCCAACCCGAGATACATCTGCCGGACCATGTGAAGGTCAGCAAACAGCTGCTCCCCTTCTTCTGACAATTCCTCACGCAATAACTTACTCTGCAGCTCTCCACCTTCCTTTCTATGCATCATATCTACTTGCTGCAGCATGCAGTATGGTGAATCAGGAGATGATTTCCATATTTTGTTCCTATAAATGCACAAATGGTAACAAGCTCCTTAACAATTCTGCTCATAAAATTTATATACAATGAATAAAATTTGCCATACGTTTATACATATGTGTGTATGTCACCAGCGTTATTTTTCCTTAAGCCATAGAACTAAAACTTTCAACATCTTCTAACTTTGAAAATATCATCAGATGGTTGCTTTCATTACCTCTAATAAATGCAAAATTATTATCTTTTATACCACCATTGATCAACCTGCAAATAAAATGAAGGGAATTCCACAAAGAAATTTATTATGAAAGCCTTGATACAATCAATAGAATTCAGAGGTATCAAAAATTACACTTTGATAACCACTTTGATTTTATATGAATGGCTCATAAGAATGCATGGGGAAGATAGGATATTTATTAAACCAGCAGGAATGAACTATTATAGGAAGTTGTTTTATAGGGATATATTCAAATAATATTTATATGCCTTTATAATTATTAGTGCAAGACCTCATTCTAAACAAAATTGTCTCAAGAAAAGCAATGACTTGTTACCACCCACTTTTGGCCATGTTACATTGTAACTGCAATTTCTACGAATTAAATGAAAAAAATGGAGAACTTGTAGGGGGCTTGGCACAAATTCTGACTTCTGGGATACATTTCAGAGTAAAAGCAAAATTTTACTTAAAAATAAACATTTCCTTAGACCCGTGGAGAGCCAAGTGGGTAACATATTCAAATTTGATGAAATTGGTGCACAGTTTGATATTATACACAATATAAAAATTTTAAATTTTTTGAAATGTGAGAGAATGTATGATTTTTTTGATTAACTTCAATGTATATAATGTTGAAACCCTGCAAAAATATGATCCTTGAAATTACCACACTCACTGTATCAGGACTAAATGACCTACAACCTTCTGACTGCCTAAACCAGTGTACATAACTAAATTTTTTAAGGGGCCCCCAGATAGCCAAGTGGGCAATGCGTTTAACATCGGTGAAAGCTGTCCCGGGTTCGATTCCCGGTGGGGGCCTACGTGCGAAATGACCTTAGTTGTCGAAGCACTTTTAAGAATACTACTATACTAAACTTTTTAACGTTACTCTCCAACAATAATATGAAGGTGCAATAATATCTTTTGTGTCTGTTTTGTTGACCTCAGAAGCTTATTCCTAACAAAATAACAATTCTGGTATAGAGGAAAAATTTATGGAGTGCATTCTGGATTTTTCAGACAGGAAAAAAAAACCTGTCCGAGTGCCAATAGATGGGCTGCCACATTAATCCTCCCTTCATTTATTTGTGATTTCATTAGCAGTCAACAATAACATTCCTAAAAAATTATTATTTATAGCTTATCAAGATACTAATAATAAAGAATTGACTCTGATGAATCTAATTCTGTTGAAGATTGAAAAACCAATTCAAGACCAAAGAGCAAACTGTTTTTAATCTAAACTGCACTAATCAAAGTTTATCATTAAACTCTAGGAAGCAATAAATTATGACACATTAAACTAACATGTTAATCTCACAGGAATGCCACTGCTTTTGTAGTTTCTTCCTGTTATAGGGCAAGATAAAACAGGTTCACCATAGCAGAAGCCTGCTGATCAACAAACAAACCAGGCTCTTATGTAATTGAAGTATTCTCAAACAACAGGGAATTGGTAATGAATAACAATCTGAGCTACATTTTACACTTTACTACTTTTAGCTACATTGGAAGTCAATAAATTCATGCTGGGAGAGTGGCACAACATTAGCGATGAATTTGAAACATAACTCACCAGCAATTACCACTGCATCCCTTCTGCTCCCATATACTGATGGGTCTTCCCTGCTCCAATGTTAACATGCTGGAGCACTGACAGATGGCAGGGGCTGCCTTCAACCAAGAATCACTATCTAAGACAAAAGCATCATCAGGTTTCCTGGCAACCCCTGATCCATTTCCTGACTGCTTTTCACTTTTCTCCTCCACTTCTTCTTCCATTCTGTCTAAATCATCTGCCAGATTAGCATCTCCAGGGAAAAAGAAATCCACATCCCCCTCCTCTGATTCTTCCATCACGTTCCCCATGCATCTTCCCTCTTTGCCTGATTTCTGAGAGGCCTTCACAACAAATTCCTCTTCACATTCATCCGTCTGGCATGACTTCTCATTCTGCCGAACCAAAAACTTGGGCAGGAACCCACAGCAGTCTTGATCAGTCATGCGGCCCTTGAAGCTGAATCCCCCTTTGTATATCATATACTTCTTGGGCGTCTTGCAAACTATCTTCCCATCGCCATTCTCTTCCCCCTCTTCTTTGAGGAACAAACTTCCACTTTCGCTGCGGTAGAAAGAAACCTGCTCCATGGCTGAGTGAATTGAGAATGTAGTCCCATCTTCATAATGGACTCCTCCACTGTTGGACTCGCTCATGCCAGAGGACGAGTCGATGCTAAGACGTCTTATTGGTAGGAAATGTGTGCGCGCTGACGTCAACAGGTCTTCCTCAACTTCCTCCTCCTCTGAGTTCTGTTTTGACTGCTGAACGCAAGAACCAGAGGTGGGATGGGCTGGCCACTCAAATTTTGTTTCACAGGAGTTGCTTTGCAAGCAAGAGTTACATTTTGAGCTGATGCGAGGCACAACCTCTGTGAAACTGCTTTCCTCCCTACTGTGGTTCAGTGCTTCCAAACTTTCTCTCGTAACCATATGGTAGCACACATGAGGACTGAGTACAATACTTTCTTCTACCTTTTGCTCTGACTCCTGTGCCATTGAATCCAGCGAGTCTGGTTGAATGACCTTCTCCACTCCAATAAACTGAGGAGGAAAGAAATTTGTGGATTCTTCCCAGATGATACGGAAATTTTCTAGCTTAGGAGTAACCAACCCTGTCCTCATGGCTACACTTTTAAGTTCGTTCCCAACAACTTTTGATCCATTGTAACCATCTTGTGCCAGATCTTTCCCTTCGCTACAAATACCTTGCAAATGTTGTGGGTTGTAATCATTCATGGGATGCTGTGACCAAATAGAGCTGGTGATATTGGTGCCCGAGAGAATGAATGGAGGAGGCATTTCTGATGCAGTGTTTGGCTCATTGTGGAGATCAGCAAGAATGGAGACACTCTGGGATAAATCGCTTTCTGGCTCCAACTCCCATAATGCCTCCATTCGTCGATCAAACTTTGCAAACAAGCTGGCCAAAGACTCCTCTTCAGAATTGCAGTTCATTGAAAATTTAGGCTCCATTGTATTCTCATCCTCCCAAGCACTTCTCTCTAACTCGTAGAGCCTTCGCCGCACACCACTTTGTTCAGTAGGGGCCTCAATGTCATTCTCTCTTAGAGAATATCTCTGCATTCCTTGCCATGGCTTCACTGAAGATGCCAGCGCCATCATTAGCACCATCTTTACAGAATCATTCTTGTATCCAATTCCATCCTCATTCTCCAAATCCCTGCAGTGTTTTCGAGCCTTGTATGGCATCCGCTGCTGTCTGCATTTCAACCCTGAGTTCTCTCTTAGGCCCCCTTGATTAGTACTTTCCTTTCCCCACACCTCACCTCTTCCAAAGCTTTTCTTCTTCACATTTTCCTTGTTCTCGCCATTGCACGATTCGTTAGTTGATTCGCTTGACAGCCACACTTCGTTCTTCTTGTTCCGACCAAAGCACCTCGTAAGTACTTTTCTGTTGTTCCAGGCACAACTCCCTTCAAATGACAGAGTCAGATTGCTGCTACCTGACTTTTCATCTGATTTCTTAAGCGGTGGGAATGCAGCGTAATACCTATAAATATATTGAGTAATTTTCATAAGAAAACAAAATTGTGGTGGTATCCAAATAAAACAGCAATGCAGAGAATAATCAAGGGGATTAAAAAACAAAAACATTTTCAAGAGACAAAAATCAGTAACTTACTTTTGAATAATTTTTAGAGTTTTTAAATTGCAAATATTACTGCTAGCATAAACATGTGATATAGACACTTTAACTCGGGCTTGATATGATGTGGAATGGCATTCAAGGAGGCAGTGATTCCCAAAACTCAAAAAGAATCATTTAATTGAGAACAAATAAAAAAATATAAGATTCCTCAGAACCATTTTTGAAAAAGCAATGCATTTTATCACTTAACTGAATATATTTCAAATTCAGGCAAAATACCAATACAAGTTTCAGCAGATTTAAACCTAATAATTGACATGATACAAAAAGTATCAATCTCATGTATTGCACACTATATATGTTAAAACTAAGTACTTCCCAGTATGCATAGAAATTAATAATTCAACTACTACCTAAAATTCATTCCAAATTTAAATGTATTATTGCTTGATCTGAAAAATTATAATTTAAATAAGTTTCTCTTAAAATATACCAAGATTAACCACCTGTATTTATGCTGTAAATATTTTCCTGTTATGTATAACAATGCACACACTTAAGGTGTTAAATCCAACAAGAAACTAGTTCACTTTACGTTATTATGCATCTATTCATACCACTATGCTGTACATTTTAGCATCAGAGTATACATTTGTAAAAAAATGCCTTCATTTTCATTAGGAGCATAGCTGGCTAATACATCTTGTCATTAATAAATATGTAATTTTGTTTTAAATTTAGTCTATGAATACCTGCTAATACTATATTTGCTTCTTTTAACATAAAAATGATACAAAATTAACATCAGCCATGAAGAGGCCATTCATATCAATTACCTTTCTGCCTGATCTTGAGCTGAGAATTTGGTCACATTGACTTTTGAATTATCAGAAACATGGGACAGCTCCAAGTGGAAGCTGTTACCATCACCAGCTGAAAAAACACACCAAATATTAAGAATTTAACTATAATTACTACTAAGAATTAAACATAAATCATTCAATGAAGTATTTTTTCCTGTCCGAGTGCCAATAGATGGGCTGCCACATTAATCCTCCCTTCATTTATTTGTGATTTCATTAGCAGTCAACAATAACATTCCTAAAAAATTATTATTTATAGCTTATCAAGATACTAATAATAAAGAATTGACTCTGATGAATCTAATTCTGTTGAAGATTGAAAAACCAATTCAAGACCAAAGAGCAAACTGTTTTTAATCTAAACTGCACTAATCAAAGTTTATCATTAAACTCTAGGAAGCAATAAATTATGACACATTAAACTAACATGTTAATCTCACAGGAATGCCACTGCTTTTGTAGTTTCTTCCTGTTATAGGGCAAGATAAAACAGGTTCACCATAGCAGAAGCCTGCTGATCAACAAACAAACCAGGCTCTTATGTAATTGAAGTATTCTCAAACAACAGGGAATTGGTAATGAATAACAATCTGAGCTACATTTTACACTTTACTACTTTTAGCTACATTGGAAGTCAATAAATTCATGCTGGGAGAGTGGCACAACATTAGCGATGAATTTGAAACATAACTCACCAGCAATTACCACTGCATCCCTTCTGCTCCCATATACTGATGGGTCTTCCCTGCTCCAATGTTAACATGCTGGAGCACTGACAGATGGCAGGGGCTGCCTTCAACCAAGAATCACTATCTAAGACAAAAGCATCATCAGGTTTCCTGGCAACCCCTGATCCATTTCCTGACTGCTTTTCACTTTTCTCCTCCACTTCTTCTTCCATTCTGTCTAAATCATCTGCCAGATTAGCATCTCCAGGGAAAAAGAAATCCACATCCCCCTCCTCTGATTCTTCCATCACGTTCCCCATGCATCTTCCCTCTTTGCCTGATTTCTGAGAGGCCTTCACAACAAATTCCTCTTCACATTCATCCGTCTGGCATGACTTCTCATTCTGCCGAACCAAAAACTTGGGCAGGAACCCACAGCAGTCTTGATCAGTCATGCGGCCCTTGAAGCTGAATCCCCCTTTGTATATCATATACTTCTTGGGCGTCTTGCAAACTATCTTCCCATCGCCATTCTCTTCCCCCTCTTCTTTGAGGAACAAACTTCCACTTTCGCTGCGGTAGAAAGAAACCTGCTCCATGGCTGAGTGAATTGAGAATGTAGTCCCATCTTCATAATGGACTCCTCCACTGTTGGACTCGCTCATGCCAGAGGACGAGTCGATGCTAAGACGTCTTATTGGTAGGAAATGTGTGCGCGCTGACGTCAACAGGTCTTCCTCAACTTCCTCCTCCTCTGAGTTCTGTTTTGACTGCTGAACGCAAGAACCAGAGGTGGGATGGGCTGGCCACTCAAATTTTGTTTCACAGGAGTTGCTTTGCAAGCAAGAGTTACATTTTGAGCTGATGCGAGGCACAACCTCTGTGAAACTGCTTTCCTCCCTACTGTGGTTCAGTGCTTCCAAACTTTCTCTCGTAACCATATGGTAGCACACATGAGGACTGAGTACAATACTTTCTTCTACCTTTTGCTCTGACTCCTGTGCCATTGAATCCAGCGAGTCTGGTTGAATGACCTTCTCCACTCCAATAAACTGAGGAGGAAAGAAATTTGTGGATTCTTCCCAGATGATACGGAAATTTTCTAGCTTAGGAGTAACCAACCCTGTCCTCATGGCTACACTTTTAAGTTCGTTCCCAACAACTTTTGATCCATTGTAACCATCTTGTGCCAGATCTTTCCCTTCGCTACAAATACCTTGCAAATGTTGTGGGTTGTAATCATTCATGGGATGCTGTGACCAAATAGAGCTGGTGATATTGGTGCCCGAGAGAATGAATGGAGGAGGCATTTCTGATGCAGTGTTTGGCTCATTGTGGAGATCAGCAAGAATGGAGACACTCTGGGATAAATCGCTTTCTGGCTCCAACTCCCATAATGCCTCCATTCGTCGATCAAACTTTGCAAACAAGCTGGCCAAAGACTCCTCTTCAGAATTGCAGTTCATTGAAAATTTAGGCTCCATTGTATTCTCATCCTCCCAAGCACTTCTCTCTAACTCGTAGAGCCTTCGCCGCACACCACTTTGTTCAGTAGGGGCCTCAATGTCATTCTCTCTTAGAGAATATCTCTGCATTCCTTGCCATGGCTTCACTGAAGATGCCAGCGCCATCATTAGCACCATCTTTACAGAATCATTCTTGTATCCAATTCCATCCTCATTCTCCAAATCCCTGCAGTGTTTTCGAGCCTTGTATGGCATCCGCTGCTGTCTGCATTTCAACCCTGAGTTCTCTCTTAGGCCCCCTTGATTAGTACTTTCCTTTCCCCACACCTCACCTCTTCCAAAGCTTTTCTTCTTCACATTTTCCTTGTTCTCGCCATTGCACGATTCGTTAGTTGATTCGCTTGACAGCCACACTTCGTTCTTCTTGTTCCGACCAAAGCACCTCGTAAGTACTTTTCTGTTGTTCCAGGCACAACTCCCTTCAAATGACAGAGTCAGATTGCTGCTACCTGACTTTTCATCTGATTTCTTAAGCGGTGGGAATGCAGCGTAATACCTATAAATATATTGAGTAATTTTCATAAGAAAACAAAATTGTGGTGGTATCCAAATAAAACAGCAATGCAGAGAATAATCAAGGGGATTAAAAAACAAAAACATTTTCAAGAGACAAAAATCAGTAACTTACTTTTGAATAATTTTTAGAGTTTTTAAATTGCAAATATTACTGCTAGCATAAACATGTGATATAGACACTTTAACTCGGGCTTGATATGATGTGGAATGGCATTCAAGGAGGCAGTGATTCCCAAAACTCAAAAAGAATCATTTAATTGAGAACAAATAAAAAAATATAAGATTCCTCAGAACCATTTTTGAAAAAGCAATGCATTTTATCACTTAACTGAATATATTTCAAATTCAGGCAAAATACCAATACAAGTTTCAGCAGATTTAAACCTAATAATTGACATGATACAAAAAGTATCAATCTCATGTATTGCACACTATATATGTTAAAACTAAGTACTTCCCAGTATGCATAGAAATTAATAATTCAACTACTACCTAAAATTCATTCCAAATTTAAATGTATTATTGCTTGATCTGAAAAATTATAATTTAAATAAGTTTCTCTTAAAATATACCAAGATTAACCACCTGTATTTATGCTGTAAATATTTTCCTGTTATGTATAACAATGCACACACTTAAGGTGTTAAATCCAACAAGAAACTAGTTCACTTTACGTTATTATGCATCTATTCATACCACTATGCTGTACATTTTAGCATCAGAGTATACATTTGTAAAAAAATGCCTTCATTTTCATTAGGAGCATAGCTGGCTAATACATCTTGTCATTAATAAATATGTAATTTTGTTTTAAATTTAGTCTATGAATACCTGCTAATACTATATTTGCTTCTTTTAACATAAAAATGATACAAAATTAACATCAGCCATGAAGAGGCCATTCATATCAATTACCTTTCTGCCTGATCTTGAGCTGAGAATTTGGTCACATTGACTTTTGAATTATCAGAAACATGGGACAGCTCCAAGTGGAAGCTGTTACCATCACCAGCTGAAAAAACACACCAAATATTAAGAATTTAACTATAATTACTACTAAGAATTAAACATAAATCATTCAATGAAGTATTTTTTTAAAACTAAACACATCAACATTATAAAATAAATTTCAAACAGTTCCTTATTTTCCTTAAGAAATTGCATTCTACATTAGAGAAAGACAAAAAATGAATTCCTTCCTTACCTTCATTTTGAATCTGCTTCAATTTGGCACATAGCTCATCCACCAATTTCTCTATCCCATTCTTCTGCGAAAGAAGAAAATACAGAGACTGGTCAGTAGAAAACAGTACATATCTACATACTTTAGTCTTTGACTAGTAAACCCTCATCCAGTATGATGAGGGAATTTCTTTAAACTGAATTGCAGGTCTATCTTCATTAACATTCTCATCGACTAGATGGAATTGAGCAATGCTTGATAAATGTGGAATACTATCATCAACATGTCTGGCCAACTAATGAACTCTTAAGTCTTTATTATTTCATCTCCACAAACAATCTAAGAAACCCTCAATTAGACAAAGCATTCAGTTCAGAATAGCCTAGAAAACAACACATTCCTTCCAAAGTCAGACAATTAAATATTGTTTATTGTGAACAATTTTCCCACCTATAGAAGGGAACCAGTGGCCTTTCTGTCACTTCCTCAGTGGAATATTTAAATAATTTTATTTTCCAAAGTTGTTTGCAACTTCAGGTGAAAATAATTAAGAAAATACTCCCAACATACTTAACAATGAAATTTGTTTTCATTTTCAACCATTTTGGCAATGTGCAATACACAAGCAGCATGATGGTTTTCCTTAAATTATTTCATTTGCATGCAAATGGTTTCTCTTAAAGCTGAATGATACATGCAGCCTTCTCATTAAATAAGACTGGCCATGGAGCTAAATCACTGAAGGATGAGAAATTAGAACGATACTAACAATAATGATAGTTTACTTATAAAGATATTCAGAAGATTTTAGCTCAAGAGAAAGAGAGATCAAAGGCATGGCAGATAATGGATAACCAAAATGGAAGACATTCCTTCTCAGAGAGAGGTTCCGAGAAGTAAGAATAACTTCAGAATGATAAGATGGCTCTTTTGCTAAGTTTTTACTTAGAAATTATCAGAATTCTAGCTGAGGGGACAAACAACCAAAACACGACATTATTGGATGATGAAAAAGATGCCAGACTGACAGGACAAAGGGTGAAACGATCTATTTCTTAGCACAATCATAATACAAATGAGAAATTATTTACAATGCAGCTTGAAAGATCACTGTCATGTCAAAGTACATTAAGCACCATTTTAAGCAGGGATATACACAGTTATTTTAAAAAATCGGGGGTCGACCTATATCAAAGAAACACCTAATCAAAAGATAAATGTAATGGGTAAAGACTAATACAATACTTAAAGAATAATAAATTTTGTTGTTTCACCTACATGTTATGTAATTTTCTGTTTGAAAAAAATTATTTTCAGTTAATTTTGAAATGAATTCCAATTGAATTTGAAGACTCATATAATCATCATGTATTAAAGTAGTCGGAGAATTTAAATGCAAAGCCATTCGATCCAATCAAAATCAAAAGATATGTAACTCCACCATTTTATGATTTATTTGCACTCAAATTGAGAGCATTCATTACAGATATTTTCTATGGTTCTATGTTTTAAATTCATGCCCTTAACAGTGCAATTAGGTTTTTCCATAGTAGCAGAGTCCCAATAACATTTCATATTATTGGGCAAGTCCCTCACATATAACGAGAATAGTAGCAGCCCAAGAACAGAACCATGAGGGACGCCACATGATACCAGTAACCATAGAGATAATTCACCATCAGGTCCCTTTACAGCTTGCTGGCATCCAAAGATGCCAGTTTATTTAGGTCACCAGAAGAGAAATTAAGAAATCCATTTTTTTGAGGAGCAAAGTGTGATTTACATGTCCAAATGCATCACTAAAAGCAAGAAGAACTACCATAGTTACCAATTCTTTCTCAACCTTACTTCATTACCTTATTTCATCTATCACACAAAGAAGCACTGTTTGTGTACTGTAAACTTTTCTAAATTTGGATAGGTAGGGATCAAACAGATCATAAAATTCAAGGTATTCAGTTTTCTAATGATAAACTATTTTTTCGAGGCATTTCAAAAGATAAGAGAGAATTGAAATAGGTCGATAGTGGGCTGGAAGAGAAGGATTTTNGCTCAATGCCTCCTCCTCCTCCGCACCACATTCTTCTTCTCCACATTCCCCCTCCGGCTGCAGCAGCAGCCCAAGCACATACCTGCCAACACACCACTATTTAGGTCTCTCCTCTGTATCAAATATGCATTTCACAGCACATAAGACACACCTCTTTTCCAAAATTATTGTTCAAAAGGTCACTTCAGGATCTTTATATGTATATGTTTGTGACTTGTACCAGTATATCATTTTTCTCATTTTTGCTATACAGAAAGTGATCAAAATATGAAACAATCTTGATCAACTGGAGTATGTATGAAAAATACAGTGTGAGCTCTTCTTGCTTGGTAGAACTGAAAGAACTATAACTTATGTTTTAACAGGGCTGTTTAAACTTTTTTCTTGAGTTCACTGAAATAGATGTGCATCTTATATGCCTTCAAAATAAATTCCATCATATGCTGCATATAGTAGTAAATAGTATTTTGGCTGACCTTAACTCCTCGGTGAAAATCTGGAGTTGATCAAAACATGCAAGCCTTAGAATAATAATTATTACAATTAATATTACAAGAAATTTAGCATCAAATAGTTTGTCCAAAGGAAACATACCAATCACCTGTATTCAAAAAATCATATCCTATGTCATAAAAATCATAGCCTATTTCCTAGCATTTGAAGACAGTAAAAGTAAAGCCTACAATTTGTAGTGAAAGAAATTAACCTAACAATACCAAAAGTTGTACCTAAAATATGTTAAAATGTATCTCTCTAGCCCTTACTGAATCAATTTTTTTAAGTCCAGAAGTTATAATCAACATCAATCCATCTGAATTACTTTAGTGCTGTTTCATTATAAGGGAAAAACCTGGAGAAGCCTTATTGATAAGATGTGTAAAATATTTTAAAATTAAGAGAAATTTCAACCAAAACTACTAACAGAGAATAAAGCATTTGATATTTAGTTTTACTTCCTTATCTCATTGGAAAAGACATCAGTTCTATGATTATAAAACCACTATGAAATTAAAACAGTGGCATTTCAACAGCAGTTTTGGGTCTAAGGGCACCAGAGTAATGTGACATTTCTGTTGCATTTATAGTTATTATGTAGACAAAAATACTCCCAGGATGAAAGAAGAAAATTACAGATGTCAATGGGAATCCCTTGCTCATTCAGATGAACACACACAAAAGGCAAACTGAATCACATAGGCTAACATCAAGAGTATTAAATAATTATAGGTCTGACATTATGCAGTATAATCCAAGCAAACATGGAGTTTGCAGCACTCACCAAAATCCTTCCACTCATAGCATCCTAGCTCAATTGTAAAAGCAATGGAATCCTGTACAATTACTCTACCTTAGCATTATACCTAAAAAAATTGTCAAAGACGACAATAGGGGGAATGAGGATCCAACTAGCCTTCAGGCTGATGATTGTGAGCTGATGAAAGTGCCATCCATTGAATCAATGGAATAAATCCCAAGAGAATATCCTGAAATCAAATGATGAGATGGGTGCAAATCTACAAAATAGCAAACATAACATACAACTCAACTTTATTCCCTGCCTATATTTGACTCCTTTCCACATTTTGCCCAATTACTTAAGACTGATGAACATGGTTTAAAAAAGTAAGATTAGGTCAGATGTTCAATGTATGTTTTCCCCTTTCTAGCCTTTTTTAGACAAAACCACAACTATATCTATCATCTACAGTATCTCACTATGATTACAACTATCTCCATATTTTCTTCCTTTTAATTAAGACTTCCAGTTTTTTACAATATAAAGTTAGGGCACCTATGTCCTAAGTCAGAGTAAAAATTTACAAAATCAGAACTACTCAGTCGAACTTCTACCTTCCACCAAGCCAGGTTAGAATAATGGTTGCTATTTCTCGGCACTAAATAATATCAGATCTGCTCTTGAGATATCTAACACTTCTCACTAAGATAAAGCTAAGCAAAATTGTTGAAAGATAAAACTGTTTGTTAAAAAAGCAGAATTAATTTAGATAATTGGAATGCCACATGTTCACTTGTTAAGAATATATATTTTAAAGATGATCATCTCATCAGCATCATCAAAACAGCATAGATTAAGGAAATAAAATTGGGAGTAAATTATACCCGATGGAGGCCAAGGCTCACATAAGGCTGTAGCGCCGAAGAGAAATTATACCTGAGCTACACAAAGATCTTTTGTCCTTAATTATACACTGTGATAAAGAATCTCTCCCTGCATTAAAATAATAAAACCACGAAGTAGCATCAACAAAAGTATTGATAATAGCTGCAGACAGTATGAAAAGAGAAAATGGAGAATATAATTATTTCTTTTGATACTTCTGATGCTGACTGTAAATAATGTGCAGTACTCCAAAACCAAAGTAAAACAAAATAACAACAAAAAATAAAGTGTTTTTATCCTTGGGCCATTAAGATAAGAGAACTATCGATAAAAAGGCAGACTTGATGAGATAAAAATGGATGATATTTAAGATACAAACAAAGAAGGCCCATCCGACATTTCAGTGTACAACAACGGACCAATTGGATAAACTTTTCGAGAGACAGTGCCACAGACATATTTGTTTGTAAGCAACAGCTCCAAAGCAAAAACTGATTTGGTTCCAGTTAGGTTTGAAAAGTGAAAGACACAAGCTGACTTTTTGATGGTAAATAGTCTGACTGAGAATACAATCAATGGATGGTGCCGTCACTCTGTGAAATTCCATAATATAAATAAAATTTAAACACCTTGAATTTTTACTATGTCTTTTCTTCCTAGTTGGAGACAGTGTACTAAGAGCTGAGAGGAAAAAAACTGCCAATCTAGATTAGTTGCTCCCAGTGAAAAAAAACTAGGTCTATCCATGGTTGGGAATGTACAATATAATTGGTTTAATTACCAACCATTCACAACATGAGGAATGATTCTTTTCTAAGGCAGCAGTTTCCAGTCTCTTAAAAACTCACATGCATGAACACAAACTGCATTATTTTAAAACAGAATTTGTCACAGAATGCCCATCATTGTTTAAAAGTAAAAATCTTCAGCCAAAAATCTGACTTTTTCAAGCCCTAAAACTGAAGATGAAATTCGGTATACTGGAAGAGGAAGGAAACAGTTTAATTTTACTTCTCTCTCCAGAATGAAGTCCAGAAGGACACAGAACTAGAAATAATGGCTTAAATTGTTGTAGTCACTATCAGAGAAGAGAAACTGTCAAAGCATTTAATTACCATCTCGAAAATTAAGGCAAAAAATTATATATATAATTATATGCTCAATGCCTCCTCCTCCTCCGCACCACATTCTTCTTCTCCACATTCCCCCTCCGGCTGCAGCAGCAGCCCAAGCACATACCTGCCAACACACCACTATTTAGGTCTCTCCTCTGTATCAAATATGCATTTCACAGCACATAAGACACACCTCTTNAATTACAATGCGAAATGGCAAAGAGCTTCTAATGCAAAACTGGAACATTAACAGGTAACAATACAAGTAAAGAAACCTGTACACGAATTACCACCCAAAAGCTCTGTCAGATTTAAATGGTAAGCAGCATTACAATCTTAAAGATACCTCTTTGAGATTGTATCTTTGGTATGGAAGAACAGTAACCAATTACTACCTTACTGAGTAAACTAATCGTACCTGGAATAAGCCGGGGAAGGGTCTACTCCAACTTGCTCCAGCTTCGCATCCAGCCATTCTCGGAGCTCAGGAGGAGCACGGCTCACTGACTCTCCAACTCGCACAATACCACCAACAGCACCCCCTCCCCCTACACGGTACTTCATATCCCAGCAATCTTATAAGGTTCAAGCTGGTGAACAATCAAGTTGTTAAATTCTTTATCAAAATGTTTCAAATATCGCGAACAATAGCTATCGAGTCAATTCACTGATTCATGGTGCATATAATTTACCTGTACTAACCTTAGCATAAGAGCAGGAGGTGCTAATACATGGAACCTTCGTTAACTTCAAATCCGAGCGACGAAAATTTTCCCTCTCCTTTTCGATGTCCCAAACTTATGCCTAAGTCGTCGTATAAGTAATGACGGTCTACTAGTTTAATTTTATGTTTATTCTTCATGTCCAAAGCTGTTTTCAATCTTATATAAATCAAAATATATGATCTCTGAATCTACAATCGTCATCACTTTGATTGGGATAGTTGTCAAATTAGAAGAAAGAAAAGTCATGTTCTTGTTATTCCACAATTAAACTGCGATAATAAGATTATTTGCAAAGTTATTTATAAATAAGTGTACTGCAGACGATCGTCTAATTAGTGGAAACTTAGTAACTGATTATTCATGGTCCAGGGCTACAAAAACGGTACAAAATCTGTTGTTTCTTGGGGGTACTTCCTTCATTTTGTACGCTATTCCATCGAGCTCATCTTCAGCATCCCCATGATGTAAGCTGGAAAGCATTAAAGCTCATTAAGCCGGCAACCTAAAAGTTACACGTAGTCACTACTTTGTAATGTGACGTTAAGATAATCTCACAGAAACAGACAAGATTAATGAAATAAAACCATCACATGAACGGGTTGATCACAACGACGTGATTTCCCTTGATAATATTTTACATTAATTTAGGATGCAACTCATCAAGCTCTTAACATAAATAAGTTTTATTTAAAATCGCTACAAAACAGCTACAATATAGTTTGACATAATATTTCTAAAGGTAGCGTTCCGTTTTCCCTGAGTCACACTATATCAACATTGCGACATTGACATAGTGCGTTACAGCAATCGCAAAATTAAATGATCACCCATTAGTTACAGCAATTTCTAATACTATGATAGAAGAAAGAAAATCATTATTATTACAAGACTATTCTTACCAAAGGGATTCGATGGGATGATCTTTCACCCCTTAAAATATTTACACACCCCAAATCAACACTGACATGATAGCGTACCAATGGCGCCACAAAGGAATACGAGAAGGTGTGGAGGAAAAATTACAGTGTTTGCTCATAGATGGCTGTTGAAACACATCTGCCTAACGAAAAGTAATCTATAGTTATCGCGGTTGTCTATCATTCGATTTGTGAATAAAGTAAAATAAAATTAATTTTTATATTCCGCTATTAGCCATAATGACTTTCAAATTATGGAAATACTAGTTTTCTAAAGAAACTTGTGATCTTAAGAGTCAGGTGATCCGAGATAAAAAGGTCACGTGCCGTAAGCACGTATGTCATAAATTATACTACGTGAAATCTTTTATAGTCAAGAATTTTGACGTTTGGCAAAGTTTACGATGTTTTGCTGCAAAATATTTCGGAAGAACGGCAATAATATCTCTAGAACTCGCATACATAACACTCAGCAGAAAGAGTTGCTTCCCGCTTTATTTCAGGGTATTCCCCTCTGGGTATTAATCATTAGATAGCAACATCACTATCCGTTAGTAAATGATATTTGGTTATTTTTTAACAGGTTATCTCTTTTACAGCCGTTGTGCGGCTTAGATACATGGATACGATTAACGTGAACAATCTGAGCTATAGGAACACTATGGTTGAAAATTAAACTATTCTTTCGAAATATATAAGTAATTCCCTAATAATGCAACTATATACTTACGATGCCATTAGTACCAATAGAGGCAAGGAATGAGTTGATTGTTACGCCTTTACGTACTGAGTTTCTGTTTGCGTTTAATCAGTTGGCTCAAAACTTAAAATAGCTTCTCTCTCAAACTTTCGCCGTTGCGTTATCCGATGTATCTCGAATTATCACGGCTGTTTTGTCTGTCCTCGCTTTTGTTTTGATTATTGGAGTGAAATTAAGAATACTTTTTGGTGTGAATAATTTTTTCCTCATTGGAATTAGTCAACCATAAATCAGTATTCCTCGCTTTTAAAACAAGTAACTTGCTGAAAATGTTAGCGCTCTAAAACTGCAGGAATTAATTCGCTTAGGAAAATGCAATGAAATTACTAGGAGTGTTAACTAACCGGTGCTAGAAAACGTTCAGAGTAATAGTAATAATGAAACGTCTTTATTTGATCGAGATTGAGACGAAGTCTCCACTTACTACCCATCGTCATATTTTGGAGAATTGTAACTGTTAAAGTAAAAGTAGAGGAGAAAAAAAGAGATGAAATGGGGATGTATAAAACAATCCACTGCATGAAAACACGCACTAAGAAGTGGGGGTGGAAAACCTAACAATAGTAATAACTTAAAGATATGAAAGAACATTCTAAGAAAAAATGAATATGCTAATTAGCTATGTGACACATCTGTCGTTCATATTCAATTATGAATGTCTTAAGAGTTTAACATGAATCAATTTGAATCCAAACTTAATATTCATGCTCGGGAGGACCAGCTGCTAAAAGAAACTGCATACAGAGAAAATCTTGAGCAATTGTTTGTGCTTCGAGTTGAATTCAAGTTGCCTAAAGTTCAAGTTGATTAAAGTTTATAAATGCAGCACTGCAAGTAAGGGCAGTATCCATTGGTGAAGTGATGTGTTTTCCAGCAGAAAGTAAAAGATATTGATTTTTGGATAAAAATGATAAAGAAATAATTTAGAGAAAGATAATGAGATTTATAAAAATAGCAGATTTACTAAAGATGATTATTCACAGATAGCCAGCCATTCAACATACAATAATAATTCATAAAACATCCATTCAAAGGATAAAATACTAGCCTGCATTACTTTGAGTAATGCAGGCTATTTAAGATCTTATCAGAATAGATTAGAGAGATAGTTAAATTCTACTCAGGGGATGCCCCCAGAGAGTACAAGAGGGTATTTTGTTTTGGTAGAAACACCACAGCAGATGCTTATTATAAGACTGATGATAAAGGTTTAATGAACATGAGGTAGATCAACATTTTTTTAATTTGATGACTTAGCCAGTGTGTGCTATTAAAGGCATGCAAAGAATAGCATCCTGGCAAATATTATCAGTTTGATATGAAGACCATGAATTACGCCACTATTACATAACCAAGTAAGAGAAAATATAATGCTAATTGAAGAATCTGAATTGACTGCAGGAATGAAGCAAGGATATACCATTCTATTTGATATGGCCTAAAGTGATTCAACAGAAAGGAACAACACTTGGGAAACAGTCAAATCTGTGAACATACAAATGATGTTGCAATTATCACAAGGTTGGTAGATAAAGTTAAACAAATTTATGAACAGATACAAAACAAGGCAGAAATATTGGGCTTATAGTGAATGAACAGAAGACTAAATACAGTGGTACCTTAATTACCTGATTACCTGTACTTCAAAAGAATGCTCCCCAAAACCCTCAGGAAAAATCTAATTATAACACAGAAATTTTTAAGAAAATTTAATATACACACAATTCTTTTTATCCTTGCTCAGTGATGTGATGTAACGAAGTAAAAGTAATCGAATTACTTGTAACGATTACATTTTGGTAATTTTTTACTTGTAATCGATACATTTTTGTTAGAGTAATTTTTACTGGTAATCTACTTCAAAGCTCGTGTGAGTAATCGTTACATTTGAGTAATCGAAAGTGAAAATTTGAATTCCTGGCATGCTGAACGCATCGAGAGGCAGTTAACTACATCGTTTACCCTGGAGCCGAATTTTCTTCTCTTGGGAGGGGAGGGACGACTCCCCGCCTAGGAGTGGAGTTGCTTCTGAGAACCTGAGAAGGGCCAGAAGATACGTGAATACGGGTAAAATTTTAAATGCTACAGTGTAGCTACATGGCGCGTGTTATACAATTCTATTTCTGTGTCCTCGGCTTTCTGAGTCGAGCTTCGTTTCCCAATTTCACGGAGGGGAGGGGAGACTTCCCATCTGGAGTTGCTTTCGAGAACTTGAGAAGGGTCAAACGATACATGAATGTGGGTAAAAATATAAATGCTACAATGTAGCTACATTGGGTGGGTTATGCGATATAAGTTTGGCAATACAAATACAACTGGCTTGTACATAAACCCTCTCATGTCATCGGCGGACGTGGTAAAGAGAGGAAGCAATCGCTGTGGGGGAAAAGAATCAAATCAAGACATCAGCCATGGACACCAAAATATTGGTGTCCACACCATCAAATATTTAAAAATTTAGTTTTATTTACTTTCAATATATTCATTATATTGTGAGTCTTTTCTATTTACTAGCATGATGTTGATGTTAGACTACATCCTCATCCACAGGTGTAAATTTTGGTAGAACATAAATATTTAGGCACTATAATATTTTTGACTAAAGTGCCTAAATCCAACAATGTAACTATTCTTAACTTAACTCAAATGTTGGTTTGCATTTTAGTACTCCCTGTTTGAGAAAATACTGACTGTGATTGCGTAATTTACAGGAGCAAAATAAAAAGTAATTGTAATTGTAATCCTACTGATTACTTTTCAAAGAGTAATTTGTAATTGTAATTAATTACAAATTTGATAGTGTAATTGTAATTGAGCCCAATTACATTAAATTACTTTTCCCATCACTGTCCTTGCTACAAAATTTGCATTAATTGCAATGCATTCTCTTTTCACACTGAGATGGTGCAATCTGAGTTGAGGTCAGAGTTGTGTTGTCAAAGGCCTATGAACATCATTTACTTCCAGGGCTTGCCAAGAGGGATGACTAACATCTGTGCCAAATATCAAGCAGTATGTTGAAATGACTACAAAGATCATGGGGAGAAGAAGTGTACAACTCCAGGGAAGGGGGCTTCCTTTGCAAGATGGCTGATCCTGTGTACTGCATCATTACATTCAATGAGTTCCTTTTTCCAGCTCAAAAAATTTTTTAATTTCCATTTGAATGGAATAGTATATTGCCAGTGGATAGCATTTTATCTATTTCTTTCCAGACATACCATATTGGCCCAAATATAGAGAGATTTTTTTTCAAACAATATCAAACCTTAAAAATCATATTTGATCTATATTCGAGTATTTGTAGCTTTAAAAACAAAAGTGTGGATCCTACATGACTGTATGTATTTAAGTGCATCTAATTAAAATATCTGCATTTTAAATTATTTTGGCATTCAAATGACAAGGATACATTCTAAAATACACCAAGAAAGGGTTTTGAGGAAAAAATTGAAATAGATCTTTTAGGATATATGAGTTGTCAGATTGTCTTGCCACAGTTACAAGTTTTCTCTATTGAACAGAAGACAAAAACCATAGTAAAATATTACAAAGGAGTGAACGTTATGCAGATAGCTCAAATATATAACAACAGTCATTCTAGCATCAACATTTTGGCCAAGAAAGATGAACTTATGGTTGCTGAAGTTACAAAGAGAATTACAAATTTGAAAGTCAGAGGGCTTCTTCTTGAGGAAATGGAAAATATATCACTAATTTAGATCAAAGATAGAGTAGAAAGGTCAGCCTCTCAGAAAGTTAGGCAGATTTATCATGATTTGAAATAAATACTCTGAAATCAATCTCGGAGGAAGATGATTTCAAGCAGAGGTTGGTCTGGGAATTTGAAAAAGGGAACTGGGATTGTAAGTGTGGTTAGATATGGAGAGGCAGGCAATGTCGACAAAGCAGCGGCTAATAAAATTTTCAATGATTTGGCAAGAATTATAGCAGAAGGAGAATCTCCTCTTGACCTCCTTAGCATTGTCATTCATAATGGCTGCCCTCCTTGGGTCCACCTGA
This sequence comes from Ladona fulva, assembly GCA_000376725.2. Classification (NCBI taxonomy): domain Eukaryota; kingdom Metazoa; phylum Arthropoda; class Insecta; order Odonata; family Libellulidae; genus Ladona; species Ladona fulva. The sequence goes on from KZ309058.1 coordinate 173,322, forward strand.
CCTACTGGGGACACCTTTGCAACCACCTCTGTGAGGTACAGATGCTGTGTGAACTTCTTTTCTCATATTTCATTGTTTTGGTATCTATAGAAGGATAAATCACTAAATATTTTGGATTGCTTGTGATTTCAATAAGGGAAGCATAATACTAGAGCATTAATGTCAATGATAACTAATGTTATTCCTTAGAAAAATGAGTAAAACTTGATACGCACTAAGCGTATAAGACGATTTTTGACCGAAAAAGGTCGCATCCTGTCCACATGTGTCCTTTTTCCTCCCCCTTTCTCCCCCCCAAGCTCAGCGTAAGAGGACCTTTTTTTCCCACCCCCGCCTAAGGGACGCTAGCCCTGGTTGGCTGCCGCACCTACAGGGTGCGATATAAAGGATGCAGCCCGAGGCGACAGAGTTGGGTGGCACAAGGGTTTTTCAACCAATTAACACCCAATATACTTGTCTCACCCAGTATAATAAAGAATTTGATATTTTGCAAGGATACAAAGAGAATAGAATAAATTGCTCAAATGCGAGACATAATATCAAAATCTAGGACCGTCTGCCTTATCTGGGACAATGGGCTGCATTTTGTTGAACAGAATTCAAGCTGGTCTACAATTTACAATGGTTTCCACTCAATCAAATTCCATTAATTGAACCGTGAAAATGAACACTGCAAAATTACCAAGATCGGTACATTGCAGCCTTAGGATTGCCAAAAACCTGTGAAACATCAATCATTAGTTGAACCCCTTGGAAGTTTATCCAATTCTTTCTCGACTCTTCCTGCCATGCCAATAGCATCTCTTTTTCTCGGTACAGCTGTGAAAAATCCCTCTTCCATGGTTTTGGGCTGTGAAGAATACTATAGAGGAGTTGAGCCTTGTGCTGCTTGGGATTCCGTTTGTCTGCATCTCATCCTCTGCATATAAATGCTACCCATGCTGTAAAGACCTTCTTTGGAAAATACTTAGAAACTTCTAGAGGAGTATTAATGCAACCACTCTTGTCAAATATTTGAAATCTCTAGTTATTGTTTCTTTCAATTATATGCTATTTAGCATGAAAATATTGTGTTGCATTATCTCATCATTGACTTAGCCTTATGCAGATATGTGCTACTCCAGTGGTGCTTTGGAAAAATTCTCAGATGACAATTCTTTTTGTAATGCTCACTATGTAATCCCCACTACATTTATGAAAATTCTACAGAGAATGTGGATTACTTATGCTGAGGGATTAAATATTTTTTGAATAACTGATTGCAATTATTCTCAAAAACTTATGAAATACAAGATATGTTAAAGAATATTTTCAAACAAAAATGATTAATGTTCACTTTTACCTTCTATGACTCACTTTCATTTCCATACCATGGATTTAAATGTAACCTCCAACTAGTTAATGGCTGGGGTTCCTAACTAAAACAGCAGTTACTTTGCTTCATTCACACTGAAAAATGAGTCAGAAGTAACAATCAGGTCCATATTTAAAGCTTAGTGAGAACTTGGCTGATATCACCAATATGTACATACCTATACCAACATCCTCACACCATTCATCATGATTTTATAATTTACACTCTCTTTTAGTTCTTTATTCTAGCATTTTCCTAGAATGAGTCAGCCATTTCCATCATATTGATATGGAAGGTTTTTAGGAACATTTTCAACCTCAAGAATTCATTTTCTATCTACATCAAGTTCATCTATTTTAGTAGGGCCAAACATACTTTGAAAAAGGGTTAATTAAAAATTTAACAAAGTTGAATGCTAAAAGCAGAGTCAGAGCAGTATCTGTAGTTTTAGTTTTCATGAGTATAATAAATCTATACTAATAATAAATGTGTAAGGAAGATGTTTCTGAAAATTAAATAAAATTTAAGCATTTAGCATGAACCTGTGGTTGAGGAAACAGGTTGAAATGAAATGGTTGGTCCCATACTTTCCACGTTAACCAATTTCTTCTGTGCACGCTGGACTTAACTCAAGGTCAAGCGGTTAGTCCTCAGTATGATCCATTTACTATAAACTATTCCCTGATTCCAATGAAAGAACATCTGACAATCAATAATTTAAACTAAAATAATCTATTTTTCCGATATTTTGTAGTAAATATAGTAGATCCTGCCAATGGGAGGTTTATTGGTCCCCACAGAAGTAATGTGAATTACATGTACTATTTTCTGATTACAGCGACCACCTGCTAATTGTATCCAGTGACCACCTACATGGGGAACTATCAACTTACAAAAATACCTCCTTTAAAGTGACCAGTTTAAAACAACAAAGCAAAGGAAGTGTCTTTTTTCCTTAGGAAAGCAATGTATTAGCTTATGTATATTTTAATAAAACAGGGCTCAATAGGGAACTAAAATCTTCCATTAGTGGAATATATATCATTCTAACTCTTGCTGGATGAGGCACATTGTTTACATCTTGAGAGATTGACTTCATTCACTGAGGCACTTACAAAATGCTTTCACTATGTATATTCAAAGACAATCAGAAAGATTTATGATACTATTGTTTAAAACTGCACATCATTTGAGTGTTGGCATTTAGATAAACATTCTTTCCTTTGACTGTGAGACTCATTGAATACTGACTACTGTCATGCTGATCCCTCAATGTGAGGAGGGATCCCTAAATCTTGTTTCATCAATCACCACTGACCACATCATTTTGACATTTTTGGTTACAGCCATTTTGTAGTTGAGTACATCTTTGTTTTGTAAAAAAGAAGAGAGGATTTATTTATGTTTAAAAACCTCTGAATCCCTGGCATCTTGTAATTAGTAGCAAGTGTACCGCAATTGCTTGAATAGCATTCATTGAAAACCATAAAATACTATCAGAGGATGCAGCATTCGAACACTTGTGAGAAATCAAGGAAATACAGATAAAACAAGACAAGGACAATAGAACAATGTACCCAAGAATAGCGTGAGAAAAGCGACGTAATTCAATTGCACAGTAAAAAAATAACACAGGAACAGCTGTGATCACCAAGTCCAACAATCATTCAAAGATATGAATAACTCAAATCACTGGCCAGGGTGAATGTCCCAAAAACTAGTTGAATGGGGGTTTTAAAGCACATTCCAATAAGTGTCTATTAGTAGGTCCAGGAACAGATTGGAAGAACACACTTCAGTACAGGTCCATCATTGAAGCACAGACTGCACACCCCAGCCATCTGCCCCTTACAGCTTAAGTCACTACCTAAAGCAAAGAAAGCAGGAGGGGAGAACAGATGAAGGGGAAAAAGGGGAAGTCACCTGATTTCAGGACAGAATGGAAAGAATGGGACAATGTTCAAATCGAATAAACTCCCACCACATTAATCACTCGGTTCACCAGTGTGTGTGGGATCACTAGCTGGGGTTGCTTCCAACTTAGCAACCAACTTTGTAGGCAGCTTTTGAAAGAGTGGAAGTAATGTTTGCCACCCTGCTTCTCTCTCTCTCTCTCAGTCTGACTGGGCGGGAAGTTTTGAAAGTCTAGCCAACTCAACATAACTGTGATACGGCACACAAGTGATTGTTGATTAGAAAATAAGTAACGAAATTCTTATTATTTTATATTTAAATACAGAGTGAGCTTTATGTCAACTCACTAGAAATTTTTAATCACACATTTTAACCTATTATCATTATGGCAAGAAAATGCAAAGCATTGAATCTTAAAGGAAAATGTAGATTGATTAAATAAAGAACAAAGAGTGAAAGAAAAGCTACAGAGAAATATGAGTATCCAAGTACTTGGTTTGTCATAAAAAGGAGTTGTCAGTTTTCAGGTGAAAAAGACGTACTACTGAATTTGATGAAATTATTAATTAATCATTAATGTTTTCATAATGAGTGAGTTACAAGGAAGAATATATGGTCTGGTGTTATGCAGAGGGGCACTTAAGTTTGCTGAATAACTTGCCTTATAGAGAGACCATAAAAAGCATGGATGACTTTGAAATTGTCTCTTGGCCGGCTACATGATGTAAACTCTGAAATGGAAAAACAAAGAAGACACTTACTAGTGGTTGCTAATAACTAACGTTGTCATTCCTTGATTTGAAATCTATCAAATTTAAATTTAAAATGTTAGCCCCCAAAAAGCACATCAGTTCTTTAACTTTTAGAATGAGTTGTCTTGAAAAGTTTCAAATCTTATTACTTCCCTTGAATTCTAAATGTTAATTAAATTCAGTGCAATCTGTGGCTGGATTATTTACTTTGCTTGAATCTCTACTATGGATTAGAGAGGTATATGAGAGAACAATGTATATATTTTCATTATGGTATAGTATGTTTTCATAATCAGAGAGAACAATATATATTTTTCACTCATAATGGAATGAGGGAAAATTGTTACTAAATAACTACTAAATTCATGGCTAAGAGACATCCTGAATTCTTAGAGACAAGTTATGAGTCAAAAGAGATAACTGCAGACTAGATTTGTAAAAAAGTTGCAATTTTTGCAATTGCAAAACAGAAAAAAAATTCAACAGTCAAATCCAATAGCATTAGATGGATTTATCAAAACAGAAAAAATTAATTCTTTGTGAAAAACGATCTACCTGGTTGTCTTTTTGATGTCATGCAAATTTTTAATTCCTTTTCTGAGTAGTTACTTTTATATTCTCAACATTAATTAAATATTCTCTCAGAAAATAGTTTTAATTAATTAATAATTGTAAATTTGATAATTCCTAATTAATAATTATTAATTTCATAATTCCTTTAAATAAGGAAACCTCTCCTTATTTTCTATAAGCTAATCTTGCTATAGTGACCACCTGTCACTTTTGAATGGTCCTGTGAGTAATAACTTCAGACAGGTTATACTGAGCACTAATCCTGATTTCTGCAGACATTTGATAGACAAGTATTCAATAAATAGTAACACTGCCAGCAACAATACCTTGATTGCTTCAAGGAGTAAGCTGAAAAACAGATGAATTAATAAATAATGAATAAATTAATGCCAAATTAACAATCTAATCAACTCAAGCCCAAAATATGCTATAGGAGTAAGATAAATTATAGTTTAATCTACTTAATAAAGCATTAAAGTACATACATTCATTTGCAAATTTTCATGAATTATAGAATAAACCTTTAACCCTTTCACTCCTGCTGTCGTGTATACACGACAGACATTTTCCTATGCAAAAGACCTACTGTCGTCCATAGACAACGGAGGTACTAGCTTATTCTTCAAGGAGAAGTATAGTTTCCAGGTATATTTTTTGGCCATTTTCTGGCTGTAATTGCAGGTTTCCTTACCCTTCTCTGGGCAACTGCATTGGTCTTAGGGCTAATGCATAGCCCATTTCACAGCATGGGGCCACAAATAAATTTTATTTCAGTTGTTTTGCTAAAGAATGATTTGTTGCTCTTTCAGTCAATATATCCTTGGAGTTAAGTATCATGTTTTGCTTGTAGTTTACAGCTTCTAAACGAAATTTTAGCATCAATATTAATGTATTTAGAGAATGTAGTAGATATTTCAATATCATTATGGTAGATTGCTAAATATGTTAATATCAACAGTAGAGTTTCGATTAAAAGTTGTATGTCATCAGCAAAGCACGAGATTTTCATCACGAATGACATATTGGCCATGTGTGCAACAAATGATTCTTTAGCAGAATAACTGCAACAACATTTAGTTTTGCTAAGCCCCATGCTGAGTTAGGGGTCACAAACCTTCTCAGAGCCCCGCTGTGAAGGGTGCAAAAGGGTAACTAGTAGGGATGCACCGAATACACATTTTGGCCGAATACCAAATAGCCAAATTTTAAAATCTGCATTTGGCCGAAGCCGAATATTTTCTTCATTGACACAATTTATAGGTTACAAGAAAAATGATAAATATCTATGAACATTTTATATTTAATAATTATTAGAATATTATTAAAAACATTAAAATCAAACTTCAGAAGTTGTAGATTATAGGGGAGGAACAATGGTTTCTCTGCACTCTCTTCTGCCAGATTACTCCTGCGCTCACTGTACTGCAGATTTGCAACACTAAAGAGGCGATCACTTTCAACAGAAGTTGGTGTTGGAGTTAGATGCTTCTTTGATATTTCTGCTAGAGTAGGATACTGGTGGTGGCGATGTCTCCACCAAGTTATAGGGCAGTCTTTCCTAACTAATAATGGTTCATTTACAGAAACAGTTATTTCCTCTTCAGCTTTTGAAGGTGGGGATTTGGTAAGTAGTGAAGAGGAAGCCGTTTCATTGAAACAATCCCATATATTGAAGCCTTGTGTATTGCTTGGAGTTATCTGCTTAATTCCAGAAAAAGATTTAACTGTGAAGTCCTCATTCATAACTGTGCACTCATCAATTAGCTCTACAATCTTGTCATGAAATGAAGCATAGTGTCACTATTCGTAAAAAGTTTATCTTTAAACCTATGATCTAGAAATGGAGCAGTGTAACTGGCTTTCAATATCAGAAAGTCGTTTCTGAATTTCCATTTAATTGCTTGCAGACCAACTTCAGAACTTTCTCTGGAATAGAATGACAGTTGGATCTTAATTGCAGGTATCATTAAAGAATTACTTGCATTCTCATGTCACATAAAGTTTTGTGATTTCTTCATCAAGTTCCAGTAAGAGAACTGCTTTCTCTGCAAGTCTCTATTTGTATACCTGTAGGTCCTCTTAAGTTGATACTGCTATCAGCAAAGAAAACAAAATTTCAGCTTACTTTTGTTCCAACAGTCTTTTTTACTTGTAATAACTGCTATTCTATCTTGTTTGAACATCCAGAATCTCTTGTATTCCTTGTAGTATCTCTTTGGATGATGGAAGCGTCCTACAATCTATCTGCAATGAGCAAGTGACTCATTATGCAGCGGTGAGCTAAAATTGCTCGGTGAACACATAATTGAAGGGTGTGAAAGAAAAATTTTGTGCTTGTAATTCCTAGATCACTCATAGCCTTCACCATATTTGCTCCATTGTCAGTGAAAATCACATGACACTTTCCTTCATCAATTTTCCATTCTTTCAATGTATCTTCAATCAGATTTATTATATCTGTGTGAGAATTTTTTCAGCAAGCAAGTAAAGAAGAAACTTGTTTGAATCCATTACGTGGTGAGACTTAAAAAAGATTTCTGGTTGTTTCTTTGTGTCCAGGTGTCTGTTGTACACAATAGACATGGAGCAAATTTAAGTTTTTCATTGATCTTCTTGAGAACAGCAGAATGCGCTTCAGGAACAATTTTTTCTGTCAAATGTTTTTGAGAAGGAACTTTGTACCTGGGATTCATACCATAAGCAAATCTCAAAAATCCTTCATCTTTAACAATTGAAAATGGTGGGCAATCTATTGCTCGCATTTCAGCAAGTATATTGTTTCATTTTTTAGCCTCAACAGAATCAGAACTATAAGGAATTGCCTTATTGAAGCATTCTTTTAATGTCTGCTGTTTTGAAGTTTGATTGGTGAGAGAACAATCTGTTTTAAGTGCTTCATTATTTTCAAATTCTTCCTTTCTTATTCATATTTCTTGTACTCTTTATTATGGCTTGATCGAAGATGGTTAATCATTGATGTTGTTGTGAAGGATTTTGGTGTTTTTCCTCCTCTTGAAATTTTGAAGCTGCAAATTTGACATTCTGCCTTCAATCCATCCTCACAAGACATGAAAAATTCCCAGATTGGACTTTTTTTGAGCAACTCATGAGCTAAGTGGAATTAAATGAATTTAAAATTAAATACAGTTCTAAATATTATTTGCTATATAAAATTTTTTGTTTATTTATCGTTAACCACATATTCTAAATTAAGAATGATATTTATAACAAGCTCAGGATATTAAAGAAAACTTTGTCTATACATACGCGATCCTGATTGTAAAAGCTGTCCAGAAAAATAAATCCTTCACAAGGATTTCCCAAATTCAATTTTCAGTTACTGCCAACAGAAAATACAAATTTTTGACCATGGCAGTGCAACTGGATAACAGCAACTTCTGAAATAAAGGTAACAATAAAAAGTCGCATATTGCTCTAGTGAAGTTTCAGCCAGTTGAAAGTTTTTTCTCAATGTCGCAATAATATTTTCAACTTAGTTAAGTTACGTCTACAAGGAGACCTTTTCCTGTCATCAATGAGTGCATAACCTGGATTGTTGCCGAGTGTACGTGGGTCTGACTGATGATGCTAAATCATTCTGCGGTGCCATTCTGATACGGCAATGCTGAATTCTGTTGGGTTGGATTCACTCCACGTGATGAGATCAGATTACCAATGTAAGTTTTTTGTATGATTCATTGGTATGAAGGTTTTTGAGGAAGTGGATTGCTGTGGTTCTTGTTAAACAGAAGTGCAAACTCTGAGAAATCAAATAGCGATATATTGGAGCAGAGTTTCCCAAACTTTTCCTCTAGCAGAACACTTTATCAATTCTATGATATCAGCGGAACACCTAGGTTACTTTTTTTAATTCAAAACTGTAATTCACACAAGAATTATCATTCTTCGTAAGTTTCCACGGAACACTTACAAACTCTTCATGGAACACCAATGTTCCGCGGAACACACTTTGGGAAACCCTGCATTGGAGTAATCACTAGGACAGAGAGTTGGTTCTGGTTGTTTTCAGACATTCATGTTAACTAATTTTTCGAAATTAAAAGGCAATCATTCTAACGTAAACTGTGGCTATGAGTGGACAAATGAGCCTAGCTATTGATGAAGATGATTTTAAATGAACAAACAGGATTAATACAATGTTTGATCATAGCGCTGTTAAAATAAGTAGTTATTTGGCCACTCAAAGGCCGAGTCTGAGGCAGAATGCCAGATTTTGGCCGAATACCAAGGCCGAACTTCGATGCATCTCTAGTAACAAGTATTGACAGAGGTTCAGAAGGGCTTCGTGTCTGAGAGATATTTTTTCTGCAAAAGCCTCAGAATATGGATACGATTCTACGAGAATATCGCCGTCGCAAAAGGGTTAAGTTTTGGAAATATGATTGGCTCCAGAGTTCAAAGGTAAATCTTTGGAATGATGAGAATTTTAAGGGTTATCCATTGTGAATGGATTTAATGCATTTCTTTGATACCTCTAAAACAAAAAGTTTCCAAAACAGATAGACACTATATACGGTATACTAAATTTAAAAATTTTAAATGAATCATCTACAATACAACAAAAGTCAATCCAATATGGATACTGACAAGGATAAATAAATCCTATTAAATAAATAAATCAGAAAATAGTTACAAGAAATTATAATACATTTACTGTCATGTAATAAGCAAATACATGCAAAATGTACATACATTTATTTACAATATATTTATTTGAACTAAACCTGCACAGATCCCAAGAGTAGGCACCACTAACCATAGCCATTAACAGTTAAATTATCAGTCTGATAAAAAAAGCCCAATTAAAATACTGGTTCATCTGAGCTTAAAGCATTCAAAATGAATTTGAAAATAGACATAACATATTTAGTCATTTAAATAAAACAAAACTTTCATAACTAACCTGTTTTTCAAACCTTATCACAGGAAAATGGGGATCCTTTCAAAATAAATAAAAAAGGCTAACGTACTACTGCACAATACTGTTATGAAACCATACTGCAAGAGAGCATAAGATATCTTTGTTTGGAATGCATAAATTATTCATATCTGTTTACTGGAAAGAACCACCAATGTGGAAGTTCCGAAGGAAGTAATGAGTATTCAAGGAGTTTCTAAACAAAACTACTACTGGGTTGATCCAAATAAACGGCACGTCTACTCCTGCAAACCCTAGGGTCTCTTCTAGATGCAAGCACAGTTTCCTGAGCTAACTGAACACTCTTCTCAGAGGTTAGGTTGCTGAGAGTTGATCCTTCGTCTCCAGATGAATGACAAAATGTAGGGTTGACTGTCCCCCATCCTTTGCATGCTGGTGCAGATCTCAGCAGGGGTTGCACTTTGCTGGTGGATGTTGTAGTAGATGGCACAGACGCTGGTAAGTTTTTGGGCTTTGGTGGCAAGGGAGGAGGATCACAATTGTTACGTGGAGGTGGAGGTACAGGAGGATCAAGTCTCTGAGATGACCGAGGATGGCAACCAAGACCAATAGCAGAGGATATTTCTGGCTTGGAAATTGGTAAAGGAGGTTGTGATTTGGAGATTCCACTGCACGAGATCTCATCCTTATTTTGTGATTCTATTGAAGTGGATGACTCCGGCAGTTGACAAGGGGATGAACTAAGAGTTTCTTTGAGATCAACTGGTTTCTCCACTTGCTTACCAATTTCACTGGGGCAATCTTTCGCAGTTTCTTTCTCGCTTTCCTCACTGTCAGATTTCAGGGGTACCACAGTTATGTTCAGGGAATCGCAACTCTTGTCTGCATCTGTTGCATATTCCCCATGTGAGGTCTCGGTGGTAGGTAATGAAACACACCTGGGCAATAAAGAACTTTTACTGGAAAAGTAGCGTTCGGCTTGGCGTGGGGTAGGTATGATTCCATCTGTACTGTAGCTGCAATCCAAGAGCCTTGACACAAAGGCTGCACTAGAGGTGAGGGGGGCAGCTGGACGTGATGGAGATTTGGGGCCCAAATCCACTGGTTCAAAAGTAAATCTCCGTTCATCCTCTCTCCTAACTTTCCTGCACTTTTTGGTGTTCTGGGGTGCATTCTCTTTGTCCTGCAAGCAAGAAAATTTTAAGCTAAAGGACAACAGAAATACAAATTTCAGCATGTGTTCCTTCAGATTTAATTGATGAAATCAAAATAATGATTGAGTATCTATGGTTCAAGACAGGTGGCATTACCAAGGATAGTTGGAACAGAGTAAGGCCCGGTATTATAATGTATTCTCAAATCTGCCTCTCAACTAAAGTGGACTTTAAGCTAAAGTGGTGTTTATGTATAAAGAGTGTATTATAAAACTTTTTAGAGTCCTGTTTACTTAGATACCACTTTAAATATTAGATGCTTTGACTGACAATAATTTTCATACCCGTTGCCGTGAGGTTAGTTTGAAAAACATCGCATCGTAATACTGTAAAACCGCGTAGCCCGTTTATTTTTAAGGTTTGATAGCTTTTAAAAAGACCTAAAATATATTTTTTGAACTGATATGCATAGTAAAAGAAGTTGTAATTTACAACTGATGAGCAGTTGACCCTATTAAATTTGATAGAGGAAAATAAAAGCATTCTAGAGAATAAAAAAAAAGATGCAATCACTTGGAAGCAGAAGGTATGTTTAGTTGGATTGCTCTTGCTGATATTTATGTTAATGAGAAAGTGCTTGTAAATGCCTGTCGTGTATATGATGGAAATCTATTAGCACAAGATTTAATGCTCAGGTAAGTACTTGGAGGTCTTGGAATAAACTTCGAGCCAAGTATTACTCAATCAAATTGGTAACGAAAATTGGCGATTAAACGCCAAAATTTAATGAGAACAGTGGTTGGTGCTATGAATTTAAATATTAAAAACCCTGTTTACGAAAAATGTCTTGGGTTAATTGGTTTAAATGTACGCGGATTGCACACAAGTGATCCGATCGCGCGGACGCGCCGTCATCAGAATCTCGCAGGTCATTAGGCGCAGCTTACGATTACTTTGTAGGCATTTGTAATCACTTACATTGTAGTGTTCCTCATTGATTTGGATTATGACTTTTTCTCTGGGTGAACGGAATGTGGTGAGAGACAGTCTCTCGTCGACGCTTGCCCTGTGAAGTGTATATCTCTGCCGCAATGCTCATTGCGATCACCAAAATTGTATATATTGGTAAATAAAGAGGTTCATTAACCCCAACCAACTCATCTTTACCTAAGTGGTGACCCTTAAAATTTGTGATTGAGACGTGAATCGAGCCCGATAGTGAGTGTGTTCAAGCGCGAACGTGCACGCGCCGCAGTGAAGCGGTCAAAGGAGAAGAAAACCGACAGTATTTTCACAATTAAGGTTTGCATTAAGACGCCCATCCATAACTTAATTACATTGTGTAGCAAATTTGACTGAAGAGCTGATACCTTGTGATATTATTTTCACGTGGGTACAGTCTATGCATCTAAAGACTTTAGAAATGAGCCAATTCATAAAATTTTTCGTGAGCATCACTCAGTTCTATGATTAAAGATGGTGTTTTCACATAAAGGGATTTTAATCCCGTCATTGCAAGGGTAATATTTTTAATGACTCTAGTGGAAGTCGCTTTGTGAACACCACTGCGTTGAGCATGGAGCCAGTCGCGTGAAAGTGAATTGCCGTCAATATCATGTTTGTTAAAATGAGAATATTTCTTAGTTGCTTATTAATACGGTTATCTAAAATAAATTTTAACTTTAATTCCTCTTCTTCATCCTCAACATCTTCAAAAAAACTCACTACCTTCATGTCATCCGTCAGTACTTTCTGTAATAATTACCTTTGCACGTTAGCAAAATTTCATAAGTAAATATGTAAGATTTTAACTTATACTGAAGTTATGCTTTATTTCATTATGAAATATTTCCCTTTCTTCCAACTTAGCTCAACTTACGAATAATTTCAAGCATATCAAAATATTACTGCTTCGGTCAATGAGAACGCTTATAATTTTCACAACATTTGTCGTTCCTTACCGGTTCCGACTTGAACAGCATTTTTTACGTCCAACCGCAAACAAAATATTAAATAATCGTGCAATAATTATAACGTGGAGTCTGATACACAAATAACTTAAAGAAAAGATAAGTTCAATTACATTCCACACAGTGGCTACGTAAACGTACATGCAGTCTTTCGTTAATTCACCTCTGTCGAAGCACTTGTGTCTTTGTTGTGATTTAATGCATGTCATTAATATGCGGCTTTATACTAAATAACTTATTTCACTGCCAAAGCGTAAGTACTTATCACATTTATAAAATATCTTACAACTTACAAATAAACTTCACAACATCCAACGTGAATGTGATGATTTATGAAGAGGAAAAAGCCAATGCAACGAGAAATATCTATGTATAGGAAACATACCACTTTATTTTAAATATTCAAATGAATTTTTCGTAGAAATTCCGCAGAACGAAGTCTATTTCTGACAACAAACCAACTGAGGCGAGAAGTTTGCCCGACATTAGTCCACCATATTGTTTGTTTACATCCGTGATGCATTGCGGTTAAACATCACTTTATCATTTAAAGCTCACTCAATCTGGTACTTAAGTTAAACATCACTTTAAGTACCAGATAGGACTTAAGTATCGATTATAATACGGTTTGTTAGAGTTAAGATGAAGATTTCACTTAAAGTCCACTATAAGTATACATTATAATACCGACCCTAAACATAGTGTATTGTACACATGGTATTTAACGTGTTATGTGACAAGTTGGAAGTGAGAAAGCCATCAACCTGATGACTGCTCACAAGAAGTGGATACATATGTCAATTTCAAAGCAAAGTTTGAATCTCTTTGGGTGAAATCCACTGAGTGGCCTTCTTGATGAAATATGGATCCACTTTCATGCACAGCAGATCAAACAAAAAACTTGTATTGTAATTTCTAGCACAGGTACATTCAACCTAACCTTGCAGCTTCTCAAGTTAAGAAGAGACCAATTTTGATATAAATTCATTGCTGCTACTCAATCAGCAAAATACTGATTAGATACATTCCTCCAATCTATCCTGTATAACTTAAGTATTAAAAAGCAATTTATTCACCATATTCATGCCTAGCAGTCCTTATGTAATATTGTTTTCCCATGTTACTTTCAAGAAACTCCAATATGGTACACAATACAATGAATTTCCTTTCTAGGCCCAATAATGAGGTAATAACAGTGCTGTAGGATCTCTCATCTCCTATTCAGTACAGTGCTTCTTCATTCTAACTACTATATCTTTAACCCTTTCTGGGCCAAAACTGAACATCTCTGGTTATAACTTTTGTATTTTTTAAGATTTTTTCTCACCTTTCGTTTTGCTTTTTTTGTACCTTCCCTGAACATAATAATGTATCTCCTCATAATTGAATGTTAAAAAAAGAAGACTCTTTTGGGTAGTTACGTATATTTTATAGTATAATGTGATTTTGTAAGCCGGAAATTTGGTCAGTGGTGATTTGGTCCCACGATGGTTCAGTCCATGACGATCTGGTCTGCCGAGACTGGGTGCTATGATGATTTAATAACGACAAGCAATAAATTTGGGCAAGGCTGAAATTTGTCATAATTAATTGTTATTGCTGGATAGGCTGCAATAATTTTTGGTAATATTTAACCTTTTGTTAAACAATATTTAGCAGTATGCCTTACTGAAATCGGAGCATGCAATAGGGGAGGAAAGCAGTTATCCAGATGTAAAAATATGACAAAAATATTTTTGTTTGATTTCAAGTCTTTGATACGCAGGGAATACGTATCTCGAGATAAATGAGTACTTTTTTCTTCTTCAATTCTGCAGTCACTTTGATGTTAAAACAGGCATAAGGAATATGAATTACCTTAGAAAATGTTGTCGTTATTTTGAATAGTGCAAATAACCAGAAAAATATAGTGAGAAGTACGTTCAAATAAGAATTTTCCAAAATTCTAGCAAGAGATATTCAGCTTTGTAATACTATATTGTTAATAACGATCTTTCGTATCATTATTTCTACAAGAAAAAGAAACACAAAAAGTAGGATATATGGTTAGTAGTTATTACTCCATAGCTAGAAATGAAACTGACAGCTTTGAAACAAGGCTTTGGCTTGGTTTCTTCATGAATACTAAATAGTGAAACAAAATATACATAAATACAGTTGATTCCACTTAATTGGGCCACCGTTTTATTGGGCCAAGTCTTGAGGAACGAAAACCAAACTATTAATGTAATACATAATTTAATCGCATAATTGGGACAGTAACAGATGCCAGCTTCAAGTCTGTCATCTATCGTCGCCCATCGAAGAAGCGTGATTAAGTCAGCACAAGTAAGTATACGAGATATGAACATGGGCATAGGCGCCAACTAGATTTATATTGATACCCCTTGAGCTTCCAGTGGCGTATTTCAACTACCAGTTACCAACATCCTTCCTTTGTGTTTTTAACCTTCAAGAGGTGTAAAACACTTCCGCTTTACAGTCTACCGTTACCTCTGTTTTGTCAATCTTATTTGAAAATTTAACCACTGCCAAGATGCTGAGAAATGATTTTAAACTGGCAAGCAAAATTACTTGCTAGATAAAATTAAAATCCAGATGTTGTATTCAAGACATCGCACACAAGCTGAGAAAACTGATGTACCAAAACCTACCATAGCATGTCTCTTGCAACAGGAGAATCAACTACGTGAGGAATAGACTTTACAGGAGAGACAAACAGGAATATCTCAAAGAAAATGTGATGGAAAGGACCCAGAATTTGAAGCACTAAATTATACTCGGTTCACTATCACAAAGACACTATTTACAATGCATGGGTGTGTGCATTTTAAAATGCATGGGCATGTGAATTTTAAACAGAGAAATTCGGACACTGTTGCGACATTTGCATAAAAATATTAAGTAAGACAAAATTGTTTGAATTTTTTTCAGTATTGAATGGAATTGTTGCCGGATTTTATTATGTTTAACTTTTGGTTCTTTACTACCATAATTGCATAAAAAACGAAAATGTTACATTTCAAAGAAATTCTGGATTTGTGTTCTCTTTGAAAGCGTGCCGTATGTTCTCTAATTTAAGGAACACGTAATTTTTAACATCCAATTCTGCCTCAAATTATTTTCTTTCCGATAGCATTATTTATTTTGTAGACAAACGTTTCTGAGGCAAGTATTTAATAGAAATCATAGGGGAAGTCAAGAATTTTTGGTAAAGTGCATTGAAGAAAGGACATGCTGGCCATCTTCCATCTTATTTGCTTTGGAAAAAACTTCCAGCGGGAAAGTTTCTCAGAAAATAGTGAAATTATTTTATTTGAAATTTCAACGTCATAACTTTATAACTAGCTCAAGAAAAACAATTTTTCTTTCGGGGGTGACGCCGTTCACGGCGCGGGCCGCGATCGTTCGAGCGCCTATCNATGATACTAAAGACGAGGCAGAAGGAAGTGCCTCACGACGATCATCATCCACGCTCTGTATTCTTTTCAAAGGCCTTCTTCGAGTAGTGGCGCCTCCATGGGCTTCCATTTCTCTTAACAGTCATTGGTAAGGCTCTATTTCAGTAAAGTGTTTCGTAGTTTTCATTTTTAACCAATAATTTTTTATCGTTTTGTATATAAATGCTGTTTTTTCTGGTCTCCTTATTATAATTAATGTATATAAACTTCTGTTTCGTTTCAATCTTTAGTATTTTAAGTGTATATGTATTATTTAGGATTTTTTTCCAGTACTGAAGTTACCAGGATAATTAGTCCCCCCCCTTCCCATCTGACATCATTGCATTTCGTATTAACATTTCGTCTTTGTTTTTTTCTGTTCAACGTGTGTTTAAGTATATTTTTGATGCAGAAGATAAAGTTAGCAGTAAAGAAAAGTTCTTTAAAGTAACAAAGGGAATGCCAACCACTAGATGTGTTAGGTAAATATAATTTTTCGACTATTCTAATTAGATACAGATTGCTGTTATTAATCCTTAAAATAAAACAAACTGCCCATTTCAGTTTTTAGATTGAAGAAAAACAAACAAGTTAAAATNTTTCTAAACGACTACCTACTTCGCTACACTCTTGACAACTTCCTTTTCGCAGTAAGTAGTTGATGAGGATAGCTTTGTTAACATTAAGGTGCACAGCCACAGCATTTAACATACTGTTTTAATTCCCTTAACTGAGTATTACTGTTAGTTTCCTCAGTATTCAGTCGTAGTACTAATGTGTCTGCACGGAACACGTTTCGCCGAAAGCTTTACATCATAGAATGTTATGTATTTCTCAAGGTAAGCGATTTCATGAAGGGAGCATGAGGAAAAATGATTGAAAATGAGTTTAACTACGTTTTGGAGACTTCTTTGTTTACGTTGTGCTCGGTTATCCTGAATAGTCGAGGGATGTGTTTTCCTCACCGCAAGTTGATAGGATGCAGCTGAGAGTAAGAGAGTTAGAAACCATCTTCTATTTATTTACTCGAACACCAGAAATTAGGTGCTTTTGAGTGTTTTGCAAACATTTTTCTTTGCATTTGTGAAAAATGCATAGAGCCAAGGGTATGGAAATGTAACCACAAAAGGTCAAGTAGTGTTCCCTTTCCAGGGGAACTTTGTCAGTTTGCTGTGTTTCTCTGTTAAGGATTGTTCTCGATCTTCTAGTTATATATAAAGTTTGGCATTTTAGTGATATTGTTCAAGTGTGACGAATTCCCGTTTGCATTTGTACATATAAATATTTTGCACTTGCATATTTTGTCGCAGTTATTAGGAAAGTTCTACAGATATTAATTTCGTAGTTAATAGTTCTTCATGTGATTTTTGTGGAAAGGGAGAGCAGGAAAGAAGGAACATTTTAAGAAGTGGTGAGAAGCAAATATCTGTGTATAAACACTTTCAGAAAAATTTCCCTGATGATAGTGAAAGGAGTATTGTAGCGAGGACCTGTAAGGCAACAGATATTAGCAGAAGTACTTTCTTCAATATCAAGAAAGCCACTTGGGCCTAACCTTGCCGAATAAAGCGTTCCATAATAATAGTAATAAATGTAGAGCTGGAATTTCATTCTCCTAGTACCACATCATTACTACAACCATTGGATATGAGAGTAATAAAAAGTTTAAAAACATTGTACTGAGGAAAACTGGTTAATTATATTCTAGAATTTGTCGATGAAAACCTGTTCACGAGTAGTTACCTCAACCACAACAGAGAAAAGAGGAAAAATTTCCCTTTTCCAAGGAATATAGTTTGTCGCTGACAGCAGGAGAGCTATAAAAACCAGCAACATACAAAACTGCTTTGCTGTTTGTGGATATTCTGGAAAATTTGAGCATTCAGGAAAACAAGGACATTTTAACAATTCATGTAGTAAATAACAAAGAATTTTCTACAATCAATGACAATTTAGTATGTTACAATCAAAATGAAGACTGTGAATACTCAATCATTGATGGAATTAAATTGGGAAATGAAAAAAATTGAAGAAGAAAACGATAGAATGATGATCCACCTGTGCTTATATCTAACCAAGAAGTAAAGCCATTAATGAATTTACTATGAGAAAAAGTTGCTTGCATACTGCAAGCTTTATGATAATAGATTGTTCCAACTCTCTTTTTGCACAGGTTTCACATCATTTGAAGAAGTCCCTCCCCCCCAGGGAGGAATCAAATTCCGATGTTTAAGCACCCTTGAACCACGTAACAATTGGGAAGTAAACAACATCCATAATGAACATACATACATTAAGCAGAATTTTCTACAATAATGACAATTTACTATTTTATGATGAAAATGAAGACTGTAAGGACTCAATTGTCATGGAATTAAGTTAGCAAACAAAAAAATTCAAAAAGAAAATGATGATCCACCTATGCTTGTGACTGAGAGGCAAAACGCATTTATTTTCAGGTTACAGCGTTATTTTATGCAAGACGGAAATGAAAGAAGCCCTATGTCCACATTGAATATTTGTGCTGATTTTGTAGAAATGCAAACTTTCAAAAACAAGAGACATTATTGAAGAAAAAGATTGTGGGTACATAGTTATCTATTATACCCTTAACAAATTATAATTGGCTATAGAATTAATAAAATAATTTTATTTTACATAAAATTCTATTGTTTTTAATTAAACAATGTTGAAATTACTGTTTTAATCTTTTCCTAGAATGAAATTCCTCAGAGTGAAGGCTGTGAGACAGGTACTGAAGGCAGTATGACAGGCTCTATTAATTATTATTTATAATTATTTT
>KZ309058.1:213129-233084 GCA_000376725.2 Ladona fulva
TTTATTTATTTAATCAAGTTTAAAAAATTATTATTATTTTTATTAAAATTTCCAGTTACTTATATTATTCCTAACAATTATGTAATATTGGTTGATTTTTTGGTGAATTTGTTGTGTACATGTATGAATAATGAACTTGTATAGAAATTTGTTGTGATGATTTGATTTTACCGCCGTACAAACTGCAGGGTTTCTTTTTGCTTTTACATTGTTTGTAGTATCTTTTCTGTCTGCATAGTGGGTCAGCATGTTGTGTTCTTTTCCACTTCTGTTTCTGCACGTGATGGTGCAGCAGTAGCTATTTGTGTCTAGCCATGCTGAATGTGTATCTATCCTCATCAGACGATGGGATGCATCTCAACAAAAATAGTATTATTGGAATCATCTCAGTACTGATTTCTCAACGACATCTAATAAATTTGTGTATAGATAAATATTTATAATGATTTTGACATTTATTTTAGTTGATAATTTTAAGTATTCATGTATGTGTAAATATTTTAAAATAGAAATTAATCCTGCAATGTAGTAGCACAGTATTATGTTATCATTTTAAACATTCCTAAATAACCTCAGTGCGTCAGAACTATTGAAATTTAAGTTAAGAATCGTATATTCAGTTTTATGAAGAAACACTTTTCGTACTTCCACATTAGAGACTAGGCTTGAGGACAATAAAAGGTGAATAATTATGTTTTGTTGAATTTTTCATCAAAATTTGGGAAAAAAAAATATAAAAATGCACATGAATTTCAGTTTTTGTCTAAGTATATCAAATATGAAGGTGAACTGTCATGGTATTTAAGTTTGGTGAACAGTTTGTGCTAAAAACAGCTGAAGAACATCAACAAATTCCATCAAAGGGTAAATCAGGGGTGTTATGCAACCACGCATTGCACCACCGAGTTTCTCGCCAATGACTGTGGATGATAATCCGTGAATTTACTCGACAGTATCATTAAATATGTTAAATAAGTTGAAATCTCAAGAATCTGGGGTTAAACTGCTGTATTAAGATTTTGTTTGGATGAAATGTATTGTTTTGGAATGATAAAATTTCAAAGTCAGCACTTCATTTAGGAGAGAAAAAAAGGCATTTTGTTATCCGAGATAAATACCTAAAACAAAAATGTTTGCAAGATATAGTTGATTACAGGATGGAACATTCTAAATTTTGACATGACTTGTTTTCCTTTTGGATCCCTAGTTTAGTTTCTATTCAACTCCAAACTTGAGGATCCATAACACAAGGCATTAGTAGATTACAATTATAAGAACTGAAAGGCATCTGTGAACAAAAGAAAGTATGAGAAAATAGAGATGGTTCCTCACCATCACTGTCAGAGCGACCTGGGGGGCGAATCCCAGTCTTGAGGCGAGGTGCTGGAGGGATAATCCTGCTGCCAACTGAAAAGTCATTGCCAATGGCTCGGATGACTGCTGGAAGACCACCACTTCCAGAACACATCCCATCATTGCTTGATGACTGCTTCATCTTCTTCATGCTTCCCTTTTTGCCTTTGATACAACGGGAGTCCTGTAATGCACATCAAATTATTTTGACACTCAATTTCAATTTATTTTTCACAAACCAGACCAAATCATCCCATCTCAAAATTTGAAAAATAATAGATTCATTTCCTCATTTTCCATGAAATAAATTAACTAAAGGCAATAAGGCCTTTACTTAGCCTTGTAATTTTTGAAAAATGAAAGCAAAATTTTTCTATTTAAGAAAATGAGACCGAAATTTAAGAATTGAGTTATTTAATTAAATTCTTTATTCATTCCTTGATTTTGTAATGATATTTCAAATAAAGGTAAGAATACAAACAACAAAATTCAACAACCATCACCACATACAAATAAAATATATATTATTTCCAAAATTATTCTTTTTCAAACATAAGTCTCTCCAAATCAGGCAAAGTACACACCAATTACCCCAAGTACACCAAGTACTTGGGAATTCATAAATTCTATAGTATGTTTTTTCGAAAAGGAAATTTGTCAAATAAGTGTTAAAGAGAGTTAAGGATTTATTTATTTAGAAGCTTTAACATTAGCTGGCAGTTTGCTTAAGATTATGGAGGTCCATTTATGGGGAGTTAATGAACGTCATCTTTGCAGTGTGTATCACAGGCTGTGGCAGATTTGAGGCAACAAGTCTCTAGTTGGCAAACTAAGTTTCTATCAAAGCAACCCCATTAAAGGCATTAGTCACTTCATAATTCCAATAGTGTCAAGAGGCTAACCCGTGATTTGTCCATAACAGCAGAATCACTTCTCAGAAAGCGTCCAAATATACCTGATGAATGCTCAGAACTCCAATCTTCAGACTGAAATATACAAATAGAGAGGAAGTTAGTTTAAGTTAAGGACTGAAGAAGGCAAAAATTAGAAGCACAATAAAAGTCTATCAATAAATATCTAAATATTATTATACCTAAGAATCATTACTTGTCTCCAATTTCTTCTAACATAGAGTATTCATGGATTTAGTCACCAGACAAAATGAAAATTACTGCATATAATTGTAAATGAGAGGACTTTTGAATACAAAATCAAAACAGAAAAAAGAACAGAATCAATCAATGGCTGAGAGAGTTACTCTAATAATCAACATCATAAATAATGAACAGCAATAGATTCAGTGTTTAACAAATAGGATGAAACCCAGAAACTGTACAAAATATTAATACTGAAAAAGACCACACAAAAACTCAGATGAGTCCTTAGTTGAATGCAGCTCTAATCAGTCTGGTGGAATTACTTTAACCCAATCCTGCACAAAATATGGTCAGTGGACCACTACTATTTTTGAAAATTATTTGTATTTATAGAAATTGTTAATAATTAAAACTTACAGCATAAAAGTAATCAAAAGAAGGTTCTCAAGCAGACATTTAAAGAACATCACCCTAAATATGAAATACTTATTACCAAAAATATGTTATGCATCACATTATTAATTCATATTATTTTGTTTACATTCATACTTACTGAATTAAATTCATTAGCATGTTCATGGTAAGCTACAAGAATAACTGTCACAATCACAAAATTAATCATCACATCATAATCACAAATGAATAAAATCTTCTTCTTAATGATAATATGACCTTGAAGGCTATACAGATTAAAATTTCAAAATTTAACTCTATAAATTACAACAAATATTAATTTTCCTTGAATGTATATACTCACTGTTTGCAAATCCATAAGAGCAAATAAAAATGAAAGAAAAAATTAGTGAGTCTAAAATAAGTGTTTTTATAGATGAACTGTTTCAAATAACAGTAAAATCTTAGACAGCATGAGATTAGAAAGAAACTGAATACATCATTACTGCTTACGAAAAACAAATCTCACATTGTATGGCAACAAGGGACCACAGTAATTTATAAGAAAAAAAAAAAAGAATTAACCAACTGTCAACAGGGAATTCAACTGGAACCAAACCATAATAAAAAAATATTGTCGTCATGGCTGGAGCAAAATACAATCCTGAACAGAAAAGATTAAAATTCCTGAACTCAAACTGAAACCAATTATTTATTCCATTCAGGTTACCAACAATGCCATTTTAATCAGGTTTTAGTTGGAGGAAGGTTAACTAAACATGTGCAACTATAACCAGCAACTAACTATTCTTATTTTTTCTGTAATGTGAAATAAATTTAAAAGAGAAGGATATAATATCGCAATGGTTGGATCAAGAAAAGGTTCAAACTGGTTCAATGCTGGTGGTATGAGAAAAACTGAACCGATGTTTGATTTAGTTGTTGAACCAGAGTGAAAGATATTAAATTTTGATGCCCTAATTTTCAATCAACATCTTAATTACTTGTTTCAAAACTTGCTGATTTGAATGTAAGAAATAAGGTCAATACTCACCCGAACTGAAGCTCTGTCTTCTGATGTAGATATTATTTCATCATTGCACAGCCTAGATGATGCCCCTGCTTTCTCTTCTGCCACCTTTCCAGCCAGCAGCTCCTCAAACACACGATTGGTGATCTCATCTAAAGTAGGAGCACCTTGAACAGCCTGCCTTCCTCCATCTGCTTTATTTACACCCTTCAGACCATTCTCCGTCTTCCAAACTGCACAAGAATATTACATTCAAAGCAATTTGATCCAAATAAAGTAAGAATTTAATAAAAATACTCTACTGCTCACTGCTGAATCCTAAACATCTATATTTCCAGCTTTAGTGATTCATTAGAAATTACTTAACTCCCCGGACAAGCATGACTGAATTTTAAATCAAATGTAGGGCTATAATTAGTTACATTCAAATGCTATACTCAATAGCACATGTGAGGAAAATTCAATGAAATTGCTAATACATAAGATGGAAAAGACAATATCTCAAAATAAATTCATAAACTGCACACTAATTCGTTTTGCAAGTGTAATCTACATACACACAGAGTGGATGAAAATCACAGGTTAGGTACAAGTGGACATTTAGTGAAAGACAACTGTGGGGCAAATGAACAGAAAATTGCATAATACACAACAGTTTGTTTACTAACAAGAAATTATTCATAGAAAGGGAGACAACTAAATCTAAAAGAGAGATATAAATTGATTTAGATGGCTGTTGAATTCTACAAGTTAATACATCAAAGGAAATAGTAGAGTGATATACAGTAAAACCCAGTAAAGACACTTTTCAGGGGATGGAAAGAAAATTTTGTTAATAGCAGGATAGCATTATAACCAGGATATAACAACTTTTATTTCTCCAACATTAGAAAACAGAAGGGAAGGGTTTTCTGGCTCTTTAATTTTTAAATGTGCACTACAGATCTTACAACCAATGGAATCTCTTCAGTTTATCTTTACCAGCTGAAGAAGGGATATCTAGTGAGTCTTTGAGTACTTGTTGCCTTCTCACATTTCTGAAAAATGGTCAGCTGATTGGACAAAGAGAGACCCCTCATTTGTTACTTCATTCCTTTACACTCTAAAATGAGGCAATTAGGAAAGAATCATCTAAGAACAGCAGTGAGAAGCTGCCATAGATCTGTCCAAGACTACACTCAACAGCCCACAATACACTGCACTGCCCCTTTGATAACAATAAAGATAATGCAAACAAATTTTGGTCAATCAAACGAGGTGGACAATCAGCAGCAGTGCATGGGAAATAACCACCTTATGAGTGGTTAGCAGAGTGTCTTAAGCAGCAGTTTTACTACATTTAGTGGAATAGGTACCAGGAGCAAGTGAAAACCACCTACCAAGTAAGAGGCTAAATGGCTTTTACTGTAATTAGTAATAAATGTGAGTTGGATGCGAAGTGGGCTTGAAGGAGTTTCAAAATGTATAATTCTAGATTTTTTATTAGCTGGATACACACATTTTTCAAGGCACAGTTACTCGAGATATCTCATGCCTATAATATTAAAAAAAGTAATATATTTTAGTCTGACTGATGTTACTTTAAATTTTAAATTGATAGAAATAGAGTGAGAATCTCCGGAGTCATACTTCCAGGATAATTTAATTGTTAAATAATTCAAAATTTCTCACTTTCACTTTGTAAGGTTCAAGGTGGAGTAAAATAAAATAGTGATTTACAAGCAAAGGACATTTTAAACAGGCTTTTCTGTTTAAGTTTCCAGCCACATGCTGTTTTTTCCACCTACTCTTCTCCCTTGTTATTTTCAGATATAAGAGTCAATACCATCATAGTACAGGATGAAAACATCCACATACAAAATCAAACTTGAGTTACACCTGATATTATTGATTCATTTCTATCTGTGTTTTTTTGTGGGTATTTTCGCTCCCATTCATGTGTCTTTCCGTACATGTGGGTGTCTTTTGTGGGCTTTGCCTTTGGTGTCTTTTGCAGGCTTTTCTCTCTTCATCCAAGGACCCCATTCCCATCCTTTCATTTACTTTTTGCTGCGTTTTTTAAAAAAGATTTTTAATTTCTGTAATCCTATAATTATAACATGTATGACTTCAGAGGTTAGGTGTAAGAGAGGCCCACACCTCGCCAGGTAAGGAGTTTCATAATTATAACAACATATAGTAATAACGTAATCTCAGTGTTAATCTTTTGCTCCATTATTAAAAATCACCCTAACCACAATTGTCACATAACAATATTCTTAAAACCATAGCAGTTATCTAAGCATAGGATTTACTCACTCTCTCCACTTTTGGTTAAAACTTGGATCTTCTCATTATCTGCAGTCGTAACCGGCATACTTGGATCTAACACTTCATTTTCGCTCATCTATAAAAGGGATTAAATTCACTCATTAAAATAAGAAAAACACCTCACCTGAATCAAATTATCAACAAAAATTAATTAAAAAGTAGTGAGCTACACACAGAATGCACAATCAGCAAAATTTAGTATTGTTAAAAGTGCTTTGACAGCTTAGATCATTTAGGCGTGTAGGCCCCCACAGGGAATCCAACCCAGGACCACTTTCACCCAAGTTGAATCTATTGCCCACTTGGTTATCGAAGTATCTTGGCTATCCTATATTTTTTTTGTTTGCAAACATGAAAAAATAGCTTGGGGGAAAGCAATTCACGTTAAACAAGGAAGTCATTGCCACAACAGAGGCCTATTTTGCAGAGTTCAACAAAATGTATTTTTGGATGGCTTGAGAAAGTTAGAATATCGCTGGACTAAATGTATTGAGTTGAAAGGAGACTATATTGAGAAATAAATTTAAAAGAAGTTAAAAAATGCATTTTCTTGCCTAACACAGGTACTTATCATACAGCCCTCGTATGATAAGAATAAGAACTTTTGATGAGCAGAAACTTTCAAAATTCTGTCTGTGTGCATAATTTTGCAGGCAAACTTCCTTGGCTATTCTGCACTTCAGTTTTTGATTCCTTCATAAACTGTTACTACTGACTAGATATACTGCAATCACTATAGATATATTATCAAAACATATTCAAACAATCACAATTCAAGGTTTGACAAAGCTGCTGGGAAGTTGTACTTCATTTGAAAACTACACTTACAGATTTTGGTAAGTTAGTTTTCAACATTCAACTTCTTTCATAATAAATAACTGCCATACATACCCAAGAAAAATTCAGTATTTACTCAAACATAAAACAGTCTTATATTCTCAGATTATAAAAAGTGCTTTTTCATCAATTTCCTGAAAATTCAATTTTAAGATAATACAAAATAACATGGTAATATCCAAAATAAACATTAAATAACCATTTTTCAGGTACATAAATATATAGATTATGTACAAAAATGCTTTGAAATTGAGTGTGACATATGGATGGTGTGCATTCCAACAATACCTGCTGTCAGGTTGAAAATAGAATAGACCTGGCCTTTGATGCATTCCCTTTTAATGATCTACCATTATAATAGGACATGTTATACATTGTTCGAAAGATAATTTCTTTGCCTTTAAAATGATATAAATAATGAGTCAATATCAATCTCCTGCTTAATTTGAGTTGACATAAACCAAATCAAAACTAAGACGATCCTTGCAGGTCATTAACCTTCACCTCCCTTCCCTGAAAATTTTCATTTTCTCTCTAAGAGTCCAGTTGGTTCTATTTTGTGGATAGAATGTACCGTTGAATAGCTTTTAGGAATTTAGCATTTGAAATCCATATCTGTCTTCAACCTTTTGGTGCAATAGCAAATCAATAATATCCAGAATTAATTCATTACTGAAGTGACTTAGCATCCACAAAGTCCCAGCCAACATGTCTCCTCTAAAGAAGACTGCACTGCTGTCCCTGTGCAGTTGATACTTTCTATTGAGGATAAATCTGACCGGCATGATTGGAAGAGGCCTAAGCTAAAGTGCACGTAGAAATGTTGATTGTGAGCATAAATCTTCCTTTGAAAAATTGAAAACGGAAGAAATTGAGATTGTTTCTAGCCAGATGATGAATAATATGGTGCTATGGTGTGGTATTTCTGAGCATACCGTGAAGAGTATCAGCAAGGAAATTAGGACAAGTGATCATAGAGTTATATATTCCCAAAAAGGGTGTCCTAGAAGACCCTGAAGTGTATTGGATGAATTTTCCAGGATGTTCTTACAAAAAAGTGCACAACTTTTACCTGTGAGAAGTTTACCCATGCTTGGCATGCTTTCTTGTTTGGAGGCAAAGACATTTGGACGAAGTGACATCATCATTATAGCCTCCCTCTCTCACCCAATATCACTCACACATATCCACTCCCTCCAACGTGAATTATTATCCGTCACAACCTTATGCTTTAGTTTGTTTCTGCCCTTTTCTCTACATGTATCATTTCAACTTTGTGAATGGAAAGCACCAATTTCACCGCTCTCTTATGTTTCAACCTGAGCACCAATATTTCCTTTTGATGAGCAGAAACTTTCAAAAACTTTCTTCATATTTTGTTGTCTTGATTGCAGGCAGTATTCTTTTTCTCCTCTTTTGCAGAAATATCTTAAAATTATTCACTCTCAATCATTACCCCATATTTATTAGAAGCTCCATACACTACATGACATCTCATGGAAAGTTTCTCTATCCCTGTATCCCTAATGGTTTCTTTACCCATACAAAAGTAAACTATTTAGACTCTGACTTGCACAACATAATTGGAACTACCGTTTATTCTAAAAAGTCAGCTGGATAAAACCTAAGAGGTCTGTTTGTGGCCTCTAGTGACCAAACCAGAAGTTTGGAGTGGAAGATGGAATAAGATGGGCATGTTTAGATCGTAGTGGAAAAGAGAGACTTGAACATATATACATGGGTGTGTCTTGAATTTTGCGACTTTGGATTACGAATATATATGGGTGTGTCAGGGAATCGGTCAATCCACTGATATTATCCAACAGTATGCAAATAATTAGGAAAATACCTAATGTGGATGAAGTAGGAGAAGTGGAAACATGGAAATTTTTAGCAAAATTTGGGGGATCATCTTGTGAATGAGATCTAACTATGAATTAATATATTCAGAACAAACATCTGATTACAAATTTTATGGCACCAATTAAATCTTAGTAAATTATGTTAATAAATGCAGAAAGCTATTTGTAAACAAGTGATACCAAGCATAAAGAAACTATATAAAATTGAAGGAAGAGAATTTAAGAATATAGTCTCAGGGAGACTTAAGCTCAATTTTTAGAAATTGCTCAGAGTATTTCATTACATCATTTTCATTATTGGGTTCATAACTAGCACAGTACATCATTTTAGCCAAAATTATAAATAATAATAATAGTAAGAAAAAATTGTACATATTAAACAGAATGCAGGTGTTTATGAATAAAGAACTCACCAGACAAAGGGCCACACTCTCCAAGGGATAGCCATATTTATGGAGGATTGGACGCAAGACTTGTGCCAAAGAACGGTCGGGGTTAGACTTGACGCCAATTGTCTTGCGGCTGGGTAGATCTACTCTGAATATTACTCTGCGTTCTACACGTACCTCTCTGCTTCCCAACACCTGGATATCTTCATCCAAATCAAGTGGCTAAACAAAAAGGTAAGAAGATCATTGCCTAGGATAATTTCATTCAATTCAAATGAAGACTGAAGTACTATTTGTATTTTTAACTACTAATTGTTACTTATAATTGTACTTAAAGTTTTGAATCTGAATTAATTAACTATTGTACTTATTATATCAATTGAATCATTGAAATACAGCAATATTAATGTTCATACATTAGCT
Source organism: Ladona fulva (assembly GCA_000376725.2). Classification (NCBI taxonomy): domain Eukaryota; kingdom Metazoa; phylum Arthropoda; class Insecta; order Odonata; family Libellulidae; genus Ladona; species Ladona fulva. The sequence goes on from KZ309058.1 coordinate 222,824, forward strand.
ATGATGGCAAAAGCAAACTAGATATGAAATAATACACTAATGATCACAAGGATATTCTACATTAATATAACCAAATTACGCAAGTTATATCAGACTATGTATCAGAGAAATTAAGCCATTATTCCAATTTCAGCCTGAATTTAAGGAGAACTTCTTTTCCCAAAAAGAAGTCTGCAAAACTGAACTTCAGTTAAAATTGAGTTCCTACACATACTATTCAATAAAAAATAGTAACGAAGGTGCACAAAAAAGGTTGATTTGAAACCAGCTTAGTCTTGGGTTAAACTGGAATATCAAACCTTTCACACTAGCAATGTTAAGGATCACAGGTGAAAAAATTTAATTTTCCCTTCACAAACTATTTCAACTCGGACTCAGTTTCCTATTACAACTTTAATTAAGTTTCTGAATCAGTTTCATGAGTTAGATCTTATTTTATAGCAGAGCTGGTTTGTTTCTTCCAAAACCATATCATTCAGATGAAGGCCATTTCCAGTGGTTATATGAGGAGGTGCTCTTCAAAGGGCATTACACAGCTCCTTTTGGGATGGCAAAATCTTTAGTTCTGATTTGCAGAATGTTTTGGATGGCTCATCAAATAATCTACACCTTTGTATGCATGGACTTTACATTTCCATATACACCTTCAATAAGAGATTTTTTACCATTCTATTTCTACACAAATATAGTAAGGTAACTTTTATCTAGCTAGGTGATATTATGATATGCCCAATCCAGGAAAAAAAACATCAACAAGAATGTAACCTTGATAGGTTTAATGTGCTGATGAATAAAAATAAAAGTTCAATGAAAATCATAAACTAAGACTGCTTCTTGATTGATTGAAACAAAATATCCATGATTTTCAATGAAAAGAAAAATGAACTACGAAAAGTGAAATGCTAAGCATATATTAAAAGGGGGAATATTGAAAGGAGGGCGATGACTTCTATAGACAAGGAATTTGCCATGAAGAGAAGATTGCCTTGTTGAAGAGACAAGGACATTACCTTTAAAAGTGATGATAAAATAATTTTATGATTATCTTTCTGTAGAGTTTATCCCAATGTAATACTATATTTAACAGCTAACAGTAGTGAGTTCTTGCTATCAGATCATAATGAAGGGAATATTTCTCATTTTGGCACAAACTGGAATAAAATAGGATAAAGTATTTTCATAGCAAAATCAATCAAAACTTTCTTAACCTCTCTCTGACAATTCAAATCTAATTACGCTGAATTTATGGAAGACAGAAATGTAAAAACAAACCTTCCCATTGCTGTCATTACTGCCGTCACAGAAGAAAACTTCAAATGCAGAATATTTCAAGCCACGCTTTTCAAGCAGCCTTGTGACTAAGTCGCGGATGGTCTGTCGACTGCTTTGCTGCTGATTTGAACTACTCCTTGAAGTGTCGGTGTTGACAACTGTGGTTGCACCATCTGGGAGGATGACTCTGCAGAGAGGACAGGCTGCTGAAGGGCCCTCACTGCCAACCCTTTCTGCACTCCATTCAGATGATGTCAAAGACTGTCAACAAAAATGTTATATTGTTTTCTTCACAAATAATTCTTGGAGATTGAGAAAATCTGTTAGACAGATCTGCAGTAGAAAGACCGGTCATTCAGGCCATGGCCATCTCAGATTTTGATGAAATTTTGGATATTTAATCCTTTCATGTAGTTATGAAACCATGTGGAGTTTTTAACAGGTGTGAAAAATAGTGACATGACTGGGACTCAAACCCAGGTTTCCCCCTTTCTGGGCAGCTATTCTTAACCACTGAACTATCATGCTGCTTATCTTCCAAACTGTTTGGGGATGCTTTTAGAATAGTTGCCTGGAAAGTGGGAGGCTTTTGTTTGAGTCCCAGTCATGCCGATATTTTTCACACCTTGGCTGCACTGCTCTTATGAGTTATTCACCTTTCCCTCATCCATGCAAAGCTATTTTCTCTATCTCAACTTTTTTTTAATAGCAGTTTTAAGTTTAGGAGAAAAAGCAGTTTTTCTATTCCTGAGGCTTACATGGAGGGTTTTCCTGAGGAAAAATACATGTCTATCTATCACTCGATTCTTATGAAAATTTTCAGTTTTATCAAAGAAACCATGAAAATTTCAGAAAATAGGTGTGCTGTTTTCTCAGGGTATCAGACATTCTGAAAGAAATTTAATTTCATAAAACTTAAGAAAGTTTCTAACACAAAACAACCTGAAAAAAAATCTACCAAAGGCAGTGTGTTAATCACAAAAATATCAGTGGAATGTGATAGTTGAAACAACAAAATAAGCAATCTAATAGTTCCCGTCATGTTGCTATTTTTCATATCTGATTATCCTTGACAATCATATCCTATACAGGCTCTTAGTTAAATTAAAAATAGAGAGAAAATGCAATGTTACCTGTCTTGCAAGAGCTCCCCTTTGTATGAGAGCAAGGTCCGAAGAAGCCAAAGAGGATCTGCTGCTGGCTAAATCACTCCTGCTGGAGCTTGCATCATCTCCTCTGGCGTTGGGAAGCAATGCTTGCGCTGCTGCCACCACAGCTGCTGCTGCCCTCATCTTCTGGTAATCTGTTTCTCCTCTGTCTTTTGATTTGGAACGGTTTTTACGGTGCCATGGCAGTAATGACTTACGACGACGTTCTTCGGCATCACTTCGGCTTTTCTTGAGCTACGATTATATTTAGATTTGATTGTACATAAGACAATCATCACCTTACTCATATGTCTACATTCAAACATCTGGAGGTATTAAATTACTTAGTGGTAATGTTGATAGAGAAAGGTTTCCTTCTGGTCTTGGAAACATTTATTTTTTATCAAATGTATCATATGTGGAAAATTGATTTGAGTTTCAAACAATTTAGAATTTGAATGGCCTCCTGAAGAAAATGCAGATTTAAGTCCAATTATTGTTACAAAAGAAACACATAGCACACATGAATAATAGATTAAAGGAATAATGACAATAATAAGGATCTCAACCAATGACATTGCCAGATATCTTACTGAGGCCAGAGGCTGAGGCTCAAAATTTAAACTTTACATTGCAAGTTAATTGTTAAGATCAGGAGGTTGGTCTGATGTTTCAATATAATCTGTGGAGGGTAAAATAAAAATCAAATGTTTAAAACCAATACTTGTATTTGGACAAGAACAAGATAAAGGGTGGTTGACATGTTACACTGAGTTATATAAGTTTATTGAGAATCAATTTCCTTACTTTTCCAGTTAGGACTTCATCATCTCCATCATGATTCGGATGAAGACACAAGTCAGCATCCAAAGTTGCACTGGAGCCGAAAGAGAGGCTTTGTCCAGACATGTCCCTCATTAGGCATTCTTTGTACAGATCAGACTTGAGGAACCGAGGATAACTATCAAATTTCATGAGGTTGAATATCTGTTTCTGAGCCTAATGAAAGAAAAAACAACAACATATTTGAGACATATATTACACAACTTATGCACAAAATAAGAGGGAAATGGGACACAGGCAACTGGTTGCATTATATTTTATTGTAAAAGATGATATAAATGAGGAAACTGCTGATAAGAAACCTTGGTTGATCTGAGAAAGATCGGAAAACTCATCAAAATATTTCCTTTTGATTGTCTAAAATTGATGTTGAACCATTTCACCTCAAAGCATCATATTTTAATCTAAAGAACATATGTTCCTTAGTAAAATATACAATATGATACATTGCTCAAATTATCCCTAGTCAATAGTGTCCAAAAGTCAGGGCAACAGGTGGGCCCACTAAAAGCATGGCATTCAATCAACATCAATTATTTTGTCACTAAAATAACAACGATTTCAGTCTAAAATAACACCACTTTTGAAAAAATATATCACCACTTTTGGCTATAAAATAACCCCACCTTTTGCATGTCCCTANTTTATTCTGGCATTTCTCCTCCTGAAAAGTACCCCAGTTACTTTAAAATTTATAGACAATCTAAGTTCCAGAATTTCTAAACTCTCCCCCATCAAAAATCTTTGCCCTGCCTTTTATACAAGTTCAAACCTCTGTTCTTACCTGTGTAATGGCCGAGACGTTTTATGTATATATTATTTATTTTTATAAGTAAGGGATTCTGCTTATTTTAACTAGAAAAAACCTGTCTTAATCAAAAAGGAGCCAATTCTCAGTTAAGGGATTCAGTAATAAAAATTGAAGGCAAAACCAAAAACATCTTCACTCATCTCATATGAGGTGAGAGAAATAACAATAATAAAATAATGTTTTTCCACATCTTAAGTAACATATTTAACCTTACAATTACAGGATGCCAAAATATTTGAACAAAATGCTTCAGCAAATGATAAGGGAAATTGTAAAAAACAAAAAAGGATGCATAAATGCAATATTATCAATACTCTGTAATTTAAAATCATTAATAGTACTTCTTTTTGCTCTACTCTGTTCTAAATAAATAAAAGCCACTATTTCCTTTGTTGATTATAACCTGTAAATATTAAAACCATATACAAGATTAACTGGAAAAGAGATGTACCAAATATTATTAATAAAGGGTCAGTCTCTATTCCTTCTACTTAGTGGCAAGAATGTAGAGAAAAATGCAGCTTCTAGATTTCACTATCATTAAATTACTATCAAATGTTGAGCAGAAGCAACTCAGAGATAACTATCACTCACGACTCCATTTAAACAACTTATGTTTCACTGCATATGATGGCAATTTCCCTTGGTCTGGTGAAAAATATTATAATCTAAGTTCAGTATGCTTGGATTACAGCTGTTTTCTCTTCTTCTGAATAATGATCCATAATACTAACTTTACACTTCATTCCAAACGACAATGAATATTTGAAATTTTTCCTATTTTCTTTAAATATTATGGGATGCTATTTCTTGTGAATTGAGACACCTGATAACAAAGTCTTCATTTAGGGAGAAATTATATCAATACCTTCTGGTTAATTTTGAAAGGTAAGGGATAGGCATTTTAATTTTGGTTGATTTCTGTAAGTATTATCACAGAATTTTTTTCTCCATTTAATGGTTAAGTAGTTTAATTTTTAGAAATTTTTATTTTGTTCTTTATGTGAGTAGATTATCCAACACCAGTATTTCTTTGCTTTAGTTAATACATGTATAAATCGTTAATCACTGGTATTGGTGATAGATATGTTAGCATTACAGCCAAGATAAGATTAAATTCAAGTACTGCACTGGCCATGGTTGCATGTGTAGTTATTTCAAGTGTTAATTGTAAGCCAATCTTGTAAGACTAAAATGTATTCCAAATAAAGCCGTGATCACTATTATTATCTTTATTTCCTTTTTAACTAATCTTCTAATCTTGCTACCCTATCTCTCATGTTCTAAACCCCACTGATTAACATCTTGTAGCCTAAAGATAAAGTCAATTTGTTTGATGGAATTAGAAGAATATTCTAATTTCAGAGCATTCTTTATATATACAGACTAAAATATTATTAACTCCTTCCTAAATATCTTCAAAATAGAAGGTCATATACAACCTTAGCATTCTCACAGAATTCACAGCTAAAGAGAGAATGAATTTTCAGTTTCACCTGAAGGAAAAGAGTTGGTTCAGCAGCAGCCAGGCCCTCTTCTGTCTCCTGCCTTGCATGTGAATCTACATTCACAGGTTCAGGAGCCCCAAGACAAAGGTGACGCTGAAAGATGTCCCGAGCCATTGTAGCTCTCCTTGATAGTTTCCCATCAGTGTTCTTGGTCCCATCATTGGGTGTGATTCGATATCTTTCACAGGCAACCCAGAAGTAGATATTTTCTGCACTGAATTCTTTCTTCAGAAACTCCTGAAAGACAAAATACAAAAATTTGATGCATGATTAATATATAATGATATATAATCTTATTTTCACATTAATAAAATCATGAATATATATATATATATAATGAAATTCATTATATAAAATGATTTGAAGCAGAGTTTGATGTAAAAAATTTCTTGTTTCCTAAATTACAGAAGTAAAGGCACCCGTTCAAACAAAACCGGAATAAAATCAAGATTTTCTTTGAATTGTGGTATTTTTGTTTTTTCTGCGGTTATGTTATCAATTAACCTAAAATCAATCACAATGTTATTTCCGGCATTACTTTCACTCAATACTGAGAAAAATTGAAACAATTTTGACTAAATTTATATTTTTATGCTAATGTTGCAACACAGCAAAGTTCTACCACACTCTTGATGAGTGGAGGGGAAAGTTCGTCTTGTCCTATTGGCTCCCTATACGAAGAGATAACATCTTCTTTCTCTCTCTAAAGTGCAAACATCTAGTGAATAGACCATAACTGCCAACTCCTCCAATTCCTCACCTTCTTAAATTCTCAACACCCATCTATATCCTTCACCCATTAGTTGGAATCCAAGCACTCTTTGAATTTCCTGGACATCAAAATTACTCTAAAAGATTTGGAAGTGTCCTTTGTGATCTACAGGAAGCCGACTTACACGGACCACTGCATCCCCTTCTCATCAAATCATCTCTTTTCCCATAAACACACTTTCTTTCACTCCCTACTTCATCGCCTTCTCTTTATCCCTATGTAATCCCATTATTTAAATCTGGAATTAAAAACCATACATTTCATTGCTGAAAAGAATGGTTTCTCACCCAGTTGGATTCATAGTTTATTGTGGAAAAGGCAGACTTCTTTTCATTTAGCAAATTTATTCTGGCATTTCTCCTCCTGAAAAGTACCCCAGTTACTTTAAAATTTATAGACAATCTAAGTTCCAGAATTTCTAAACTCTCCCCCATCAAAAATCTTTGCCCTGCCTTTTATACAAGTTCAAACCTCTGTTCTTACCTGTGTAATGGCCGAGACCAAACAATTAAAGTAAAAAAATCTGGAATCTACAGGCTTGATTGTGGTAATTACAATACTTATTATGTTGGCCAAACTGGAAGGTCCTTTCTAACACGCACAGAATAATGTTTGACATCCTTTGTTAAGGAATCTAGAAATTCCCATTTTGCCGCACGTCACATTGAGAATAATCATACATCATCCTTCTCCCCCATTATCCTCAACATTGGCCATAAAGGATAGAAGCTTGATCTGATGGGACAGCCGCAGATTCAACACCACCTCAATTTTTCCATGAATCTTGCAAACTTTTTCCTGTAAATCAACCCATTCTCGTAAAGTCCTTACTTCCCCACTTACCCCCTGCTAGTCCTTTTCCATAAGATTCTTCTTCCCACTTTTCCTGCCTAACCCCTTCCTCTCATCCCCCACTCTCAGTTGTCTCCTTCTTTGTTTCTATTTGTATATATTTTGCCATGCATTTCTTCCTGTTGTCTGAAGATGAGGTAGAACCCTTGAAACCAGTCTTGTTTTTTCTTTATATTTTCTGTGGAAGGAGTCACATTGTGCTTTCTTTGAACTAAATCCTATATACGCACACCAATAACCAACTTGTCATCATTAGTAGGTAACAAAAAGTCTTTTTACTTTATATTATTATTGTTAGGAAAAATTTAATTATTTTACCACAGCACCATGGCATGACCATTGGAGTTGGATCTTAGTATCACTTTATGAGGGTTGTTAATAAGTCCCTGTGTTTAGCGACTGATGGCACCACTGACACAAAATGTGTATGCCATAATTTAACACCATCTTTAGATATATGACTGTCAAAATTTCAGACAAATTAGTCAAGTAGTTTTGTTTTGATAGCTGTTGAAAGTAGTCAACTTCGTGTTTGCTTGCCACCATGGAGAAAGAGCAATATCGATCAGCGATTTCTTTTTTTGGATGGGAAGACGTGTGAGGAAATCAAGGTGAAGTTGCATGCTGTTTATAAGGACCATGCACCTTCGATGACTACCATCAGATATTGGTTTAATGAATTCAAGCGTGGCGGAACATCTGTTTTTGATGAAGAGTGCCCAGGCCGTCCGATTGAGGTGACTACGGAGGATATGGTTAACAAAGTCCATGATATCATGCTAGCAGATCACCGAAAGAGTTTGTACAGCGTTTTGCAACTGTTGACAAAACATGGATCCATTACTACACGCCAGAAATGACAGAACAGTCATAAAAGTGGATTTCACCCGGCAAAAACGGTTCCATCGGCAGGAAAAGACATGGCCACCGTTTTTTGGGATTCGCAAGGCATCATCTACACCAACTATTTGGAGAAGGGAAGGACAATCATGGGGCAGTACTGTGCTGATTTATTGGACCAATTTGATGCTGAATTGAAGAAAAAATGGCCCCATTTGGCAGAGAAAAAAGTGCTCTTCCAACATGACAATGCACCAGCTCACTCATCTGCAACCGCCACAGCCAAACTGGTCGAATTACGGTACAAATTGCTACCTCATCCACCCTATTCTCCAGATTTGGCCCCATGTGATTTCTTTTTGTTTGCAAAAATGAAAAAATACCTTGGGGGAAAGCGATTCACGTCAAACAAGGAAGTCATCAACAAAAGCCTATTTTGCAGAGTTCAACAAAATGTATTTTTTGGATGGCTTGAGAAAGAATAACGCTGGACTAAATGTATTGAATTGAAAGGAGACTATATTGAGAAATAAATTCAGAAGAAGTTAAAAAAATGCATTATTTGCCTACCACAGGTACTTATCATACAGCCCTCGTAAAATGCCTAGGTTATATTACACATGATTTCATTCATGATATTTAATGCCTCTACCTCACAAATTGATAAAAGTCCACACTAAATGTGCAAACAGCCCAATGTAGGTTCCCCACTACCAGATCTTCTCCATTCCCTTTACCAGTCAATATACCAGCTGAGGCAGAAGTCCAAGTGCATTTGCCTTTGACGAAAGCAGATTGATTCTGGGTGGGGGGCCCACATGCAAAATGACCACACCACTGACAGTACATTTGTTAAGTAAAATTATGACTTCCGTACAAGCAGTGCGTAACAATTAAATGATTACTTACAGCAAAAGTGTGGAGTCCAATGGGATCCTCAAGAAGCTTCTCAAAGGAAGTGGCCCAGCCCCCAACCCTTCCTACATCCACCCCACGCTCTTCGGAGAGTGGGGGAGGAGGAGGCGGAGCCATCAGAGCAGTGTCAGCATCACCCTTTGATGCAGGGACCTCACTCTTACCCTCCGTTAACTCTTCTTTGGAAATTAGCAGATCTGCACTCACCACCTTTTCAACTCCATTAGTCCCTTCCTCCAGGTGATTCGATGAAGAGAGCTAAAACAATAAATTACACTTCAATATTATTCAAATTAAAGGTTGAACAAGTTCTGCATATACTACAAATAATGAACTCGTTGAATCAAAAATCTCAAAATTTGTGGAAATTTAGTGGTGTCATGATAAACTGGTAAGAGTTGTCTCACATATGAATGTGAGGAAATTGCAGCCCATTACCAATTGAATTGGAGTCAAATAGTATAATTTTCAAATATAAATAAATATTCATGAAAGAATTATAAATGAATTACTATGAGAGAGGAATAAAAGCAGCTTTTACACATTACCAAAGAATTTTAACCTTCTTATTGTTAGTTCAAGAAAACAAAACCCATTTATGACCATAGAAAATTCTTTCCTTGCATTGAATTAAATATAAATGATTTCCAGAAATATTGCCACACTTAATTAAGTAGATGTAGTAAAATGTTAACGTTGTTTTTTTTTCCTTTCTTATCATAAAGAGCTACCACCAAGTTGTGGCTAAAAAGTGGATTTGAAATGAATTATTATAATAATATTCAATTGATTCCCTTCTCTGGACCCCAACCTTGTCGTGGTGGAAGGGCTTGCGTGTTCCTATGACCTAGAGAGCATAACTGGCGGGAACTATGTTCCTGGTAGACCCTACCATGCCCTTAAAAATGGGAAAGCGAGAGAGTTCCAAGAGTCAGTCAGTAAGGCCTTAGACGATAAAGGAAGGAAACTTACTATAGACGGAGAATGGGAAAGGATTAAAAACAGTATCAAGGATAGTGCACAAGTAACTATTGGGAGGGTCAAACAAAACAAAATTAGGAAACCGTGGGTGACGGTAGAAATGATAAATAAAATGGAGGAAAGAAGGAAATGGAAAACTGTTAACATAGAACTAGGACGTAGAATGTATAGGGCTCTCAATAACGAACTGAGAAGGGAAACAAATAGGGCAAAGGAACAGTGGTGGAAGGGTTAATGTAGCGAAATAGAAAAGCTGGACGAAAGTGGGAGGGTCGACCTAATGTATAGAAAGGTGAAACAGTTAACGGGAAATAAAACA
>KZ309058.1:249245-266293 GCA_000376725.2 Ladona fulva
ATTATTAAATATAACATTTTTGGAAATATTTATGATTTTCCTTGTATCCTATAAATTATTTCAATGAAGATAATATTCGGCCTTGGCTTTGGCCGAATGCAGATTTTAAAATTCGGCATTTGGCCAAAATGTGTATTTGGTGCATCACTAATTAAAATTCATAATTGAAAAGTGTGGACAACTTGGAAAAAAAAGGGGAAATGGATAAAAATTTATTTCAGGACAAGTTAAAAACTTAATTAACAATGACTTTTAAATGCAAGTTAATTAAAATAAATCTTTACATAAATGTTTAAGTTCTTAGAATAGACAAATGCAAGTATTTAATTCAAATATACAAGTGTTAAATTACACGCTTTCATAATAATGGAAGCAACAGACTTACTCATCATAATGACATTCGTGAGATATTCTGCAAGTAATTGGAAGGAAAATGGCAGCAAATTCTAAGAATGAGGACAATCTCTTTTACTAGAAGATAAAAGTATACAGTTTTATATCTATTTGTAAAATTTCATAAGACCATAAAGAGTAAATAAGAAAAGTTATTTAACAAGAGGTACAATTAGGTATAACTTTTTGATGAATCAAATAACTTGCATATTTTTTCTTCTGGTATGATTATAAATATTTACCCATATTTTACATATACATACATACATACACAGAGAGAGAGAGAGAGATATATATATATATATATATATCTTGTAGTAGGTGGTGCTGTTGTATGATTTTGTACCTCAATCCTCTCCTACATTGGGATTCTGAAATGGGCAGATTTATAATTAGGCCCACTCAATAAGACTCATAGTCAACTTATGCCCCCCCTACGGGTTACCACCTTGTCGTGGTAGGGGGGCCTAGTAGCTACAATGATCCTGAGAGCAATGCCGACGGGAGCATAAGCTCCTGGTCGAAGGTGAGTAGTGAAGCTAAGAGTAACCCAAAATGCAGCGTCTGTCTCAGATTGAGCGGCTGCAAACAGTGTCTGACCACTGTGTGGACGGCTGAAACAAGCTAGGCATCTTCTGCCTGTGTGGAAAGCANCAATTCAAAGAAAATCTTGACTTTATTCCGGTTTTGTTTGAACGGGTGCCTTTACTTCTGTAATTTAGAAAACAAGAAATTTCTTAGATCAAATTCTGCTTCAAATAATTTTCTTTCCGTTCGTATTATTAATTTGGCAGACAAACGTTTTTGAGGAAAACATTCAATAGAAATTATTGGAGAGGTCGAGAATTTTTGAGAAAATGTAATGAAGAAAGTAGTCGCCAGCTATCTTTCGTCTTATTTGCTCTGGAAGAAACTTCAAGCGGGAAAGTTTCGGAGAAAATAGTGAATTTATTTTCTGTGAAAATACAAAAGTTTAAGTTTACTCTAAGTTTATAAATAACGTAAGAAAAACAAATTTAACTCGGGGTTTACGCATAACACGGCGCTGCCCGCGATCGTTTGCCTTGAGATGGGATGCTTCTTACGATTGGGTGCCTTCTCGTACTTTTGTCAGTATTTCGGACGAAGAGAGCCTTTCTTCATCTGATCATAATTCACTCTATGAAGAAACTATTCTTTTACCAGGGGGGATATTCTGCAACTTTTCGATATCGGCCCGAAATTGATGACGTTTTTCTTACCGAAACGAGGGCGTACCGAGAGAATTTACCGAGAGAGACTTATCACGGTATTCAATACGCTTCTCGGTGGTGATTTCGGTAGGAGCGCTGCCCAGCTGGTGGAAGGAGAGAATTTCCGAAGATATCCGAAGTTAGAGGTCACGTGCTTCATTTCCACCAACGGTGAGCGAAGAAACATGTGAGGATTGGAAGTCGCCTTTCACCACTAGCAGAAAACATCGAGTTTAGTATATCGGTATCTTAGGTTAGCGGCATATTTGTTGTTGCATATTGGAAATAGTGGTAAAGAAGGTATTATGGGAAAATGATTTGTATTTGATTTTATATGATGATGTACTTGTCAACGTGTATGCTCTTATATATTTGATGACGAAAGTGCACTATTTCAATATTGCGAAAAACACGAACGGTAGCACCTCTATAAGAAGTTTATCATATCACGGAAGTTATTTTGAGAATATTTATGCACAATTATTATGACAAAGAAGTATGTCATTTAAATAATAAACGTGTGATAAAATATAATTGGAAAAGAATGGATGAGATGTTTTTCTGTCTAAGAACACAAGTTTTTTTTGCCACATTTAAATGTGGCAAAAAGTAAATGTAAAAAAATGTAACAATTGTTACATACTGCGTACCTTTAAGTTATTGTAATAATTTACTGGTCAACTCATGACTGGGGACAAATCATGTCAAACAATGCGCTACCAAATCGAGAAAACACCAACATTGATTGCTTATAAAATCATTTTAGTTTAATCTAATCATTTAGTAAGTACCAATAGACTACTATGAATAGTGAAACAAAATACAATTCAATAGTTTCATAATTTCTGCAGCAAAATTAAGACTTCGTAGGACTTTTGTACTTTTATAAAGGTAATAATTACAATTAATTGTATAAGTACAGGCAGTATATGATCCACACCTACTTGCAGAAAAGTTATTTACTAATTATGAGCATTAAATTGACATATTTCCAACGTAAATGGAAATAAGTATTCAATTGCTGCGGTGTTACGAGGGCTAATCGAAGAAATCACTGAGGTACCGAGAGCTTTTTCGTCTCGGTAGAAGTGGCCGAATTAAAATGGCCGTCGTACCGAATCGAAGAATACAGAATCTCACCGATATCTTCTCCGCTCATTTTTGACGTCACACCGAGAAGTTACCGAGGAATGGCCGACTTTCGTTTCGGTACGGAGTTATAGAATATCCCCCCAGGTCGGCAATTGGGGAATGAATAACGAAATCATGAACTGCAGAGATTCACTTACAATGATCGCTAAAAAGCCAACCAAAATCTCTGCCACTTGTTCATTCGATATGTTTGCAATTTGAGTTTTCGACGAAAAAGGCATAATATAATACACGTTATAAAGAATGAGTGAAACAAGTTATGAAAATTTCACAAGGGAAACTTCGCGAGTGGGCTAGAATCGAATGTATGTTGGCTCTGGGCAGTATTTGATATGTTAATGACTAAGCGGGATGTAAACAAATGTAAATAAAGTTGAGTACTTTAAATTTTAATTACTTCTAAATGTTTCACCGGATACAAACACCTAATTTACCAGACATTGAAATTTTAGTTAATTAATATTGTTTAAAATAGAAAATGGTATGCATTATCTATGATATTGTTGTTAGAAAGTGCATATTAAGAATTAAGTGTAAAGAAGAGTTTTGGATGTAAACATAATTAGTAAGTGCGAAACATCAAGAAAAGAGATATTTCCAAATTCCACATGAATTGAAACGTTATCGGAAATTATCTTGGTAAACATGAATTTTAGCGTGCTAAACAAAGGTTAACCTAAATTTATGTGGCTTTTCAAATATTATGTACGCAAATATCACCCGGGATCATCTTTTAGCTCAAGATTTTTTATAACAGTGTTTACATTTTTGTACCGCGAATTAATCATCTGTTTAGCTCAACAAACTCATTGACAATCTTGAAACTCGCAGTCTTTGAAATTAAAAAATACCGTGATGAGATAAAAAAGTATTCATATAGCGATATAGTTGAAGATTATTAATTGCTTTGAAAAAAGGTGCGATTAAACGAATCGTTGGGTGGTGCAAAAAGTACCCCTTCTTAAAAGGCACAGAAATAAACTCATAAAGTGAAAGACTCAAGAATAATAACCAATAGCAGTAGTATTATTAAAAGTGGCAGCTGCGGTCATTTCATACGTGTGCCCCCACCGGGAATCGAACCCGGGACCGCTTTCGCCGAAGTCGAACGCGTTGGCTGAAATTCAATATCTAACTCGACACAGTAATCACTTGAAGACTCAAAATATGCACTGTTACAAATATGATTAGATCTTACTTCGTGGAAGGCCATTTAATAGATTCAATTTTTTCATTTATGAAAGAACACTAATGTTAATTTATTTCTGAAATGGACAGTCAAATTACGGCAGAAGAATCGATAGAATTGTGGCTAAAAAGGAAACGCCGGAACTAGTGTTAGTATTGCTGGAAGCGGTGATTTCGCACATGCGGTCCAACGGGAGTCCAACCATGGACCGCTTTCATCGAAGGCCATCGGGAGCACAAAAGTCAACTTTTTTCCTCCGAAAAATAGAACAGCGCTAAACAAGTGTTTTTAGAAGAAAGAAAAGCCCACATCGTTAGGACGACGGAGTAAATGAGGGCGCGGTTGATTCAAACTTCTTAAAATTAATTCAGAAAATAATTTCTGAAATATCACAGAATGGGTGCAGCAGCTCTTTGAAATCTATGCAACGCAAAATCGAAGATTTGCACTGCGTAACAAACAAATGCATAATTCGAGGAAATGGATACAACTTAGACGTAATTAAGGGTCAGAAAACACATCACAATTGCGCGGGATCACTTTCTCCATTTAATAGTAGAACGCCAAATCTAAACATACTCAACTACTACTACTACATACTAATCAACGACGGAAAAAGCAAGACTCGATGGGAATTGCCTCATCAATGCCATCTGTCTTCAAACTCGAGTACTTACTGATTCACCCTAGCAGTGCAATTCGACGGGACAGAATTCGGGACATTTCACAGTGCCGACTTTCTTCGAATTGAGCAAACGACGGAGTGTGGGAAAATTGACGACAGAATTAAAGGCGACCTTCGAAACAGAAATAACTCGCCGGAAGTGTTTAATTTGAAGCACGTTTCGCTCATTAACGAAAACTTAATTAAAAGATTATTTCGCATTGAGAGTTCGAGGACCCAACTGAAGGATACAGCTCTCCAAATACTTGATCGCAATCTATTCTATTGGTTATTGTCTTTTAAGCAAAAGTTTGGCATTTACAGAGAATATGGGGTTTTCTTTATAAGTAAGTTCTCCCACATACACATTAGTAACAGTTAAATATCAATACAAACATGAGCAACAAATGTATCAATTTGACGACATCTTGAAATCGAGACATAGTATCAAAAGTGTGGAAAGACTGTGAGTACATTTATATAGAAATATTGAACCATTATTTACTATAGAAGGTATAGAAGAACAAATGTGAGATTCCGAAATGGGCTTTAAAAGAAAGAGCCACGTATGATTGCGACGCATTAGAAGGAGAACTGTAATGCAGTTAGCCACGGCTCTTAGTACTTACATCGCTGGTTCATCAGAAAATCCTAAGTTATTCGGCAGAAATAATAATAACCACTGCTCTTCGATAACGCTGTTTATCGACCATTTCGAAATCAAAGCGGTGATAGTATTTCAGTTCCTGTTGTGAGTTGGTCATATGGTATTCCTATCATTCATTCTTCACTTCTAATTGTCCTCTGAATAACAGCAAAGTCTTACAAGAAGTTGAAAACAGTATTTCCAGTAGACAACGAGAATGGTTTGAGAGGCGACGACTAACTGTTTCAAGGAATTAATCGCTGAAGCAGGACCTCTGGCAGTTCATGCGCATTGCATCAGAGAAGATAATAGGGTAGATTCGGTACGGAGTTAATACACCCCCTGCCACTGGCGGACAGCGATGTTATAGGAAAGTCTGTAATAGCGATACGCCATTTTTAAAAGAAATGTCGCTACATGTCACATGAAAAGTGAATAAAAGTTCGCTTAACCCAGAAAAACGTTGTTTAAGAGAAGTTAAAATATAAAACACTTCGCTACTACTTTTTAGTTAGCGATCCCTAAGTAAATAGCATATTGTAGGCGATCAAAGCCCTCAGTGTCTACCAATCATCTGAAATAAACCAGCGCACACACTTCATCAACGGATAAATAATAACCATTAACGTCTTTTCTGAATTACAGAAGAATAATCCGAATCGACAAATTCCAAAATAACAAACATTGAAACATCTAGACGACGGAATTCTTCGATTAAAAACGACTTTAATAGCAAAATGAATGTATGTAGAACATTTTAATGTAAATTAGAACTTTTTGAAATGAAAAAAAGCGTGAAAACACGGCGCGCAGTTGTTTAAAGAAACGGAAATGAGGCCGAGTTGAAAAGAGCGCTGACAGGCAATCGTGAAGCGATCGGCAATGAGGACTTTGAAATTACTCCGCTATATTTCGGAGGAAGACTAAATGGTTCGAATTCAACGGAGAAATGGCAACTGCGCATGCGCAATTTAGTCGACCTTCGACTGAAAACGTTAATTGAGATGATTTGGATTAGCAGAGATCGCCTCGATTTTCACTGCGCCCATCCACGGAGTCAGGATGCGAAAACAGAACTCAGTCTATACGTAGAAATTATTTGAAATTAGATGGAACATTATTCAGTATTATTCGGAACAAAGTAAAAAGCCTTCCTTAAAATGTTTGGTTTCAAAAGGTCTTTCCTTTGAGCGAAAATAAAACGAACATGTCGATGATTAGTACAGAAATCGGTTGAACTCGTTTTTCTTCGAACGATTCCGATAACAGTTTCAATGATTTCAATCAATCGATTACTGTAACTGTTTCACTTTAGTTAAGCCCCATCTGGAATATGCGGCGAGTATATGGGACCCAGCGGAAGAAACGAATGCTCGCGAACTCGAGAAAGTGCAGCGCAAGGCGATTAGTTAAAAAGTGCTAGGATAGAGAAGCAAGCGTTACGCACAGACGCAGGTTGGGAATCCTTGAAAGAAAGGAGATCAGAAGCTAGGCTGCGATTGCTGGATAAATTCAGAGAAAGTACATTTACAGTAATCGGTATTTTACGGCCCTCTTCTGCTACCAATCCGAGCGTAAAATAAGAGAAATAGAGAACACGTCGTTTTGGAGACTCAATAGAGAGTTTTAGCAGGGGCTTATCGGTTAACCGACATATTCTAAATGTCTCAGTGCGCATGCGCAAAATTCCACGTTGTCCAGGTCGGTCTCACAGCCACCTTTAATTTTGGAGTTCCCACGTCGACGGAAGGTGTCAAATGTGGCGAAGCAAGAATGGTTGCGATTCTCCAAATGGGGCGATATCATCTTGCTTGGACAAATTATAGGAACTAATTCCTATTAGAATGAATGGAGGGACAAGAAGAGGTGGTGAATGAAGAATTTCAACACACGATGCCTTCGGGTTGTTGTTGTTGGTGGATGGTATGCTGAAACTGAAAGTTGTTAGCAGTTGAACCTACGGTGTACGCAGT
Organism: Ladona fulva; assembly: GCA_000376725.2. NCBI lineage: Eukaryota > Metazoa > Arthropoda > Insecta > Odonata > Libellulidae > Ladona > Ladona fulva. The sequence continues at coordinate 256,495 of KZ309058.1, forward strand.
GCTAAACCTCTCCAATGTTTCCGCGAACGATACGCGACAACGGTACATACATAAGTGTTCTACCTTTCGGTAGGTCCATGTGCCCTAATATTCCCTACTCATAGCCTTTTCCTTCGCTACCTGGTAATTTACCCTACCCTTTATGTCATCTAACATTTTTTGCCTTTGCCATCCCCTCTGTCTTTTCCATTGAATTCTCCCCTCTATTACATTCTTCAGCAATCCCTCTCCTCTCAATATCTGACCCACCCATTTCTTTTGTTGGCGCTTAATTACTTCAATTAAAACCCTTTCCTCCCCAACCATTTCTAGCACATCTATGTTTGTTTTTCTATCCACCCAGCTTAACCTCTCCATTCTACGCCACACCCAAATCTCAAATGCCTCCAATATTTTGATGTCCTCTTTTCGTAAGGTCCACGTTTCACACCCATATAGCAAAACACTCCATATCAAGGATTTTACCAATCTTTTCCTGATTCCTTTATCGAGACCCTTTGTCATTAATTCCCTTCGCTTCATAAAAGCTTCCTTGGCCAATGCTACTCTTTTTCGAACCTCATCTCCACACCTCCCATCCCAAGATAGAACACTACCCAAGTACGAGAATTTGTCCACCTGCTCTAGTTTTTCCCCATCGACCCTGATCGTTAATTTAGCCTTCTTTCCCTTAGTGAATCTCATTACCTTAGTTTTACTTACGTTAATTTTCATTCCATATTCCCTTGCCTTATCGTTTAGTGCATTTACTAGTATTTGTAAACCCCTTTCGGAATCGCACACAATAGCTTTATCGTCTGCATATCTTACTGACTTTACTACTTTCCCTCCAACTATCACTCCCTTGCTTATTTCTTCCCAAGCTTCATTCACCATTTCCTCTGCATATATATTAAAAAGCGATGGTGATAATGGGCATCCTTGTCTTACCCCTCTCCCTAACTCTGCCCATTCCGACTCTCCTTCAGTTATTCTAACTCGCGCTGTTTGATTTAAGTACAAATTTTGCACCAAACGCCTATCTTTCCAGTCCAACCCAATTTTCTTTAAAATTCCCATTAATTTTGGCCATTGAACTCTATCGAAAGCCTTTTCAAAATCGACAAAACATGCACATATATCCTTTTTAAATTCCAGGCTTCGTTCTACTAGCACCCTCATTACCCCGATTGCATCCCTCGTTCCTTTCCCTTTCTGAAATCCGAACTGGTCTTCTCCTATTTGTTCCTTAATTTTTCCTTCAATTCTTCTATTCAATACTCTTAGAATAACCTTTGCCGCGTGAGATATTAAACTGATTGTACGATAATCCCGACACTCAGAAGCATTATTCTTTTTCTGTAAAGGAATCAGGATTGTCTTAGTGAAATCGTCTGGCCACTCCCCATCATCATCAATTTTTCTACATAAATTATAGAATTCTCTCTTGCCCTTTTCCCCCAGGTTTTTAAGTAGCTCAACTGGTATATCGTCAATGCCCGTTGCTTTATTTCCTTTCATATCACGCAAGGCCCTATCAATTTCACTATCTAATATCCCAGCTCCAACATCATTTACGCGACAAGGGTAAGCCAAGATAATATAGGTAATAGATAACATTATATCCTTGGTGTGTACACCCCCTGGCACACGGGCGGTATTTAAAGGGTTCGAAGTGCTTTGCAAGCTAAGGCCAAATGGTACTTACGGACCCCCCACCGGGAAGAGATCCTGGGACCGCTTTCGCCAGAAAGTAGGAGAAAACGACAGTATCTTACACGGTTAGAAAAACTTGATTGTCAATTATTATGTTTACTTCGCAGATGCCTAAGTCGTTAACTTATAGGTAATACGTGGCACATTCCTAAGTTGGGACTCGCTCAGTCCGCAAAAGTGCAATATCTACAATTTATCAAAATTTTACCAAAAATTCGCCGAATTTTTAAAAGTAATCGATAATTAGAGCAGAAAACTACATTTCACGATAGTAATTAGACTCTTGAAGGCCTACGTTACGTCTGTCTGAGTTTCGATTACATAATTCCGTCCATTTTCTAATCTAAGACTCGCCTTTCCTCTCGAAAATCGAGTGCGTCTAATATTCCAGATCTGTAACGCATAATCGCAAAATGTCGCGGAGAAAAGCTGCTTTGAATATAGTGTATCATTCAGTTTCAGGGCCTTTCATCGAGCAATCATTAAGTCTGTCCGGACGTGTTTGGGACAAATATCTGAGCGAAACCCATGCGATGTACTATCTCCTAATGATTTCCTGCCCCTTAATGACTTAAAAAACATGGCTGCCTCTCAAGTAGGGAATATGAAAAAGATACATTACGGTGAGAAAAAGGGAGGATTATTAGGGGACGAACGAAATTTGAACGCAAAAGAGATATTAAAGGTGTCAGCTTATGTAAATCCCACGAACGGCATACTGTTTCACGAAATCGAGGTTGTAATGTTCCTGAATTAAGCTAATATTCTAACTATTCTGAATAGTATCTATTAAAAATTAAGGTATAACTATGTTGCTATCATAATTCCACCCTGCTTGACAGGGCGTTTACTAAACCTGATTATCAATACCTAAATTAAATAATTTTTCTAAAATTGTTATTCTACAAGAATACGCTTGGAATTTAAGAGGAGAATTGACGGTTAAGAGTAGATAATATTGTTTGGTTCAAATTTCATGACTTACAATTGAAGTATACAAAAGATTTATGACTGTTGGCCTCATAATGCCAATTGACCAAACAATCCATACATTTCACAATGGGCAAATTCGGAGCTTCATAGCCAAGTGGGCAACACATTCGACTTCACTGAAAGCGGTCCCGGGTTCGATTCCCAGTGGGGGACTACGTAATGACTACCTACTAAGAAAATTACCTAAGCTGTCGAAGCATGACAACAATAGTACACCATCTTCATCCCTCATCATTGAAACCATCTTCTGGTTATAATTGTAATATTTAAGACAAAAACGCTCTGGCTTACGAGGATATACGATAATAGATCTATTTTTAAATAAGTTCGCCATGCTTGACGGGGGCGTTTACTTGTGGGGTAAATAAAAAGTGCTCTGCAGCGTAAAGAAATTCGACGTTTTGAAAAGTTTGAAATCCGTGATTATTAAGTTTCTGGCGAACATAGATAATAACATGGACAAACCTTTTTTTTTACTTCATTCATTACGAATAGATGCACCGAAATATATCTCAATCTATAGTCTGAGTTTTGAAATTAATCTTTGCACGTTAATTATGCATTGATTTTTGCGGCTGAATCCCAGTGAGTAACAAGTGAGAAAAATAGCGACATGACTGGGACTCGAACCCTGGTCTTCCTCTTTCCGGGCAGGTAAATTCAAGAAATAAGAAGAAAAGAATGTAAGTGAATGAAAGCACGAATGAGATGAGGAAAGTGGTCCAATTGGGTTCTAGAAAGTACGTTCCATCAATTGAACCCCATCCAGCGCATGATGGGCACTTCCACGTGTTTCAAATCACTGATCTACGTGCAGTTCAGTGACAAGCAGCGCTACTCACCATCCCGCTGCAATTATCGCATCCAACATGCAACGCAAATTCCTTGCATTCATACTTAATATACCAGGTTTTCTCCGCTTCGATTTAGTACATTTTGCGCTTTCTCATTTAAGGAAACAACAGAACTTTCTAAATATACAATCACTACCTTTGCATATTTAACCTGCAATTATCCAGCGGCGGATTAATATCTCTAAACAAGTATCCATTATTCTTGCCTCTGAAGAAAAGACGATACAAATATTTGTCCCTATTCTCTTGTTTTCCCTATATAACCACCTCATCAACTACTTCACGAATGAGTGTTTTGCTCTGGAATCTTTCATAAAGCCAGTTAGAATAAATCTCCCTTTGAGTTCTTCGTTTATTATGGGCTTTTCTATTGACACTTCTCATTATCCTCCTGCATTTACATGATATCGTGTCTCCAAATACCTTTAACGTTTTCAGTTTGGTATAATAATAAATTCAAGGAGCTTTATCATTTAACGTACACAAAGTTGGTGACAAGGAGTTATTCCAAAATTAAAAGTACTAAGTGAAATCTGGTGGAATTTCATTTTTAAAAACGAAGAAGAAATCAAAGATTTACTTTCCACAGAATTAAGGAGTTATTTATCTTCGCATTTAGCAATTTTATTGCTACTTTTATACTGGACTCTTTAGTAACCTAATTATTTGAGTTTCATATTGTTCCTTTTCTGTTTACTTTAAATACTTACGTGTATCTGAGGTATTTTTGTTTGCCTTCCATTTAACCTGCCTTTTCCTTAAAACTTAGCCAACTCTCAGTAAGATTCGTAGGATTCCAATTCTAGTGGGCGTTTTCCTGCTGCGGTGTATTTTTCCAAAGTGCCAACTTTGCTTTTCCAAGTATTTTTCTTCTGTACACTCTTTGAATCTCTCTCTTAAAATGGTGTAGGATTTACATTTAAACCCCGCAAGCAGCCAATGGCGCCTGGCAGGGGGTGTAAAAACTCCGATCGAAGATTATATGTGATAAGAGATCACGATTTTAGGCGAATATCCACTGCTATAAATTATACAAAACGTGCGGACGTTTAAGGCCAATTAATGTTGAACAAAAAGGAATCGACAATGTTTGAACATCGTCGCCATTTTGTCGTAATCAATACTACTTCCAATATGAGTTGCAATTCGTTCTTCAAGTTTGTTATAAATTATATTTAACATTACATTAATCCACAACTCCTCCAAATGAGTGACAAAAGAACACGACAGAAAGTGATTCGTCCGCATTAGAAGTAAATTAGGATTAAAAGTTATTAATTACTTAGTTCGCAATTCATGTTCTCCGTAAGGGGGACTGATAATAACTGTGGGATGTTTAAACATTCTCTTGTGTTCACCTTTTGTGCAATCCTAATACACCGGCGACCAAGACGACGCCGGATTTGCAACTGTCCCAGGATTCCGAATTCAAATTACTGTCGGGATTGAGTCAAACTGACGCTGTTGTGATACAAATTCCTTTTAATTTTTGAGTTTCAATGGATTTATAACAAAATAAAATCAAAACATACACATTATTTTCAGTAAAAGAATAACAATCCTAAATTCTCCGAATGAATGAATGACAAGAATTTTTTAAATAAAACTGAGAAAAAATAAAATAGCCTAAGTAAAAACAATAAACTAAGAAAAGTAAGCGTTACACACACATCAAAATTACAAAACCATGTAAGACTTTGTAATTAACATTACAATAATATAGCAGTTGATTTATAATAACTATTCCAAAAACATCGTTTGTTGGGATTTAGACAATGAAAAGGCCTGTTAACTACACCGAATACGGAGTCTCCGCTTTGCTTGGGTCCCACGGCTAATTGTTCCTTCTTTCATATTCTCATAACGGTCCTGTCGTTCTCACGCGTGTCCATCACAGCGCTGTTCACCTCTTCGAAGAGCACTCCTCGATGCTCGTGAATATTGTTAAAAACTCCCCAAAGCGGTATTAATTAAACAACTAAATTGACCAAAATCAACGCCGACACAAACTAAAGTACGATATTTTATGATTCAGTAAGTCGTATCTACAATCGCAAAATTAAGATAAGAAATGGTCATGTTGCTGAGGATCTGTGGCAATAATTCAGACGACGAAAAGGTCTGAGATGTGCGCGCCAAGGAAAAGTTTTACACGTAACGAAATGTCGTTTACATCGGAATGAAATTCGAGCCCCTAAAATTTGTTTTCAACAACTTTTAACATATTTTAAAATTAGCTTAATTACTAAAAGCCATATGTAATAAACTTAACTTTGAAACAGTTTAAAAATTTAACTCGCAGTTATAGTTAAACGTTTCTATAAAATTATACGAAGAACCAAATAATAGATAATAAATAAAAGATTATAGGAGCAACACCATCCTTAACTGAGCGGCAAATTTAGGGAAAAAACAGCTGATATGCGATGTTTGGCACGCGATGGACAAATCGGAGAAGCAAACCAAGAGACCAGCCGTGTAATTCCAATCAAACAATAGGCTTATTTTTGAACCCTTCGTTGAACTGAGAGAAGGCACTGTTTCCAGCATCTCGAGAGAGTGAAGTTGCAGAAGCAACGGTTAAAGGGACTATCGGAAGGAGGAATCCACGATGTAAGAAGAGGACTTCCATTTCTATCCTCGGGGCCAATCTCAACTTATGACAAACCTGGATTACCCGGGATATACTTAGACTTTCCCGGGATACGGGAAGTTGGTTTTTACCGACGGGATCCCGGGTTCTCATCAGAACAAGCACTACAGGTGGTCAATACGCAATAATGGACTCGTCCAATGGTAAATAATAAGTAGTTCAGACACTTTTTCCCCAGAGTTATGTCTTTCATAAAATCCATGGACATAATTCCAGGGTTATCCTGAAAATGTCACTCATTCCCCTCTCATGAAAATGGACCAATCATTACGTTCACTAATATTCTTCCCAGTAAAGACAGGAACGCAACGGTACTGAATGACTACAGCGTCAGCCGACAATAGCGAAGGTTTTCGGCGCCAATTATCTTTTAGAGAACTTTTTTCCATACTTTTTATCTTCCGTCGATACGGACAAGAAAGCGCATCCTATCGAAGACAGCGATCGAAGGTTTATCTCGTAGGAGAAGCGCCGGTCGGCAATCCAAGTGACGTCTGCGATTGGGAGAAATGACTAAAGAAGAAGCAAGTGAGCTTGAATGACGGATTTCAATGAGGGAAGAGGATGAGAGGGGACTTCCGCTTTGGTGAAAAGGGTGCCGAAATAAAACATTCGACCCCAATAATTTGAAAAGACGCGATAGCAGGTGAGAAAGAGAAAGTGTTCCATCAGAATACGAAACTTCATCCTATTAATATCCTCTCGCATGTTTGGTTGCCAACGCGTTGTTGATAACTTCGTATGTAAATCAACAACTTGTTGGCAACCAAACATGCAGACCGTCTAAAACTTGTATTTGCTATCTGTTTCGACAATTACTTCCCGTTATCAGCGCGTAGAAGAGTTCTGCGATGTATGCAGCAAAATCGCTATCAATAGAATTAGTGATAAATAAATACGATACTTTGTATCTGAATACATTGTTTAACTCGCAAAATAAGAATGCCGCAACTGAAAACTCAGATGTAGTGAGTAAATAGCTGAGCTAAGTAATTTTACATTTACAAATTCAATCTACGAGCCACCGATGGCGTATGCCACTGTTTGTATTAACAAGAACACAACGAATTTAATATAGTATACCATAATAGTACGTATAAGAACGAAAAAGTTATTTTTGTGTGTCAATTTCACCAATTTTCCTTCAATTGTGAAATGTTTGGCAATATTCAGCGATCATTGTTGCGACTTTGCGACTCACTGTTGATTTATTGTAGACAAATCTGTCATTTGGTAACTGCTTCGATTGCTCGAAAACAAGAGATACTACACTCTCGTTCAAAGATGGCAAACAATCCACCTGTACTACAACGTACTTTTTTCATTCCCAACGTATTTTTCTATTCGATGCGAGCAATTCAATAAGGAAATCTCCAGCATATGAGAATTTCGATTGGACTTGATGTTCCTGAAACAATATCTCGATGAAATTTACTTCGTTGGTCACGAACGAGAGGAAAATACATCTTTCGTTTACTTCGGTCTTGTTCATTACTGCCGTGAAGCTAATGAGATATGAGGGCGGCCACTCCCTTTCAATGTCTTTCAATGTCTTACAAATTGTCGCTGTGAAATACTTGCGTCGATGATTTCCACTTATTTAAGAGGAAAAGTACCTCAAAGTGTAGTAATATTGGAATACTCCTCATGGTATATAATTCCCCCCGACAGCTGATTTAGGAAGGGCTGAAGACTCAACTAATGGAAAGTGATAATCATGGCGCAGCTGCGCTAATTTTAAGAGGACTTCCACAATATACAGATGTGGAAGTAAAGTGAGGGCAAATTACACCACTCCTCATCTTCCTCATTCCCTCTCCAGAGGTCTTGATAGGTAATGGTTGACGATTGAACAAGGGCCTATACATAGAGGCATCAATAAATTATCAGAATCACTTTTTATCGATATTTATGCGAATTCTGCAGAAGAGTATCGCGAGGCACTCTCTCGCAATCTCCGCAAAATGGCCATCTTCCTACTTCTCGAGAATCCCACTTCCGCTACAATTATTTCACAATTTTCAGAAAATAGACGAAGTTAATCTGAGGAGGGCTTTCCCAAGATGGCGTCACAATCGCCCTTCCGACATATTAATTATCAAAGGAAACGCGTAAACGAAAATAAGAAGAGGAGAGCCAAAGGAAGATTTATCCGTTGAACCAATATCATTTTAAACATTAAATATCAGAAAAGGAAAATCAATGTGAAAAACAGCAACATGACTGGGACTCGAACCAAGGTCTCCCACTTCCAGGGCATGCATTCCTACTTCTGAACTAATATACCGCGTCCCTTACACAGCTTGGGTATTGCTTTCCCTAAAGATCAGCCTCACGGCTAACCGCGCAATGTAAAGACCTTAACCATCAGAAAAAAAGTAATGGCAAAATGACTGAGTAAGGATGGCAGCTAATTGCGTTACTTTGAACGGACACACATCCACCGAAGAGCGCTGAAGGGAGAGGGCGACCGATCGAACGTTGCCATATGTTTAAGATTTCATTGGTCTGCGCAAGACGGGCAAAACTGTTTAATAAATCTTAACTTGATAAACGAACGAGGCAATCCATGGAGTACGTACAGTGGGCTAGAATCGAAAAAAGACCAAGAGGCCAAAAATGGTTTTTTTGAGTGAGGAACGTGAAACTTGGCATAGGTATTCAGAAAAGATTTAAATTTGTTGTTCTGTCTTTTATTCTTCGTTATTTGTGCGCGTCAAAATGATACAGGGTGTCAAACTTGGGCAATTTTCACAGAAAAGAATGTTCTCGGATTTTTCTGAAAAACTTTCAAGTTTGCTGCGATGTAAACGTAATTAAAGGAAACTGATGGGAAAACCGATTATGCCATATCTTACAAGGGGAGCGTCTCAGATTTTTTCTGGGATTTTGATGAAACTTTTTGTGGTGGTAGTGGTAGTAGAGCAATGAAAAAGCCTAACGGCTTTCGTGTGAATGGGCCTTAGTTTCGCTGCAATAATTTATTGAAAATCGGTAATCTGAGCATAGGCAACCCCAGCAATACACATCCTTGCTCGCCCGTGTATTCTCCGTTTGGAATTATTGTTTTTCGTTTTCTTTTCATTTTCTTTAATTATATTTACATTATTTACTTCCTAATCGACACTAGTACAACAAGTATATTTATTTCTCGATACCCTATCGAATGACCTAACAACAAACCTCATCGACGGAGAGCTTCACTTGAAGACTGATTAACTGTTTTAAACGTAGTTTTCGTTAATGACACGGAATTAATTGGTAATTATTACATTTGCCTCTATTTTAAAAAGTTTTTAGTCCCATGAAAACCTTAAAAGTATTTGTGTTTCTGTTGTTTTTATGACAATTTTCACCCTGATTATTGCCAAGGAGTGTAGTTCTCTCATTTGTTGTTATAAAGTTAATAAAAATTGAAAAAAAGACCTACAACTTAATATTACTTCAACTCTTTCATCTATCGAAATAGCTCATAGTTTTAACTGAAGTTTGAAGAGCGGGTGACACGTAGAATCCCATTGTAAAAAGGGAAGAGTCTCATTGAGACCTAAGAAACGGGGCTCAAACACAAATGTGAACATTTATGGCACCCGCGCGGTCGCGT
>KZ309058.1:269470-304067 GCA_000376725.2 Ladona fulva
ATTATTGCAGCGAAACTAAGGCCCATTCACACGAAAGCCGTTAGGCTTTTTCATTGCTCTACTACCACTACCACCACAAAAAGTGTCATCAAAATCCCAGAAAAAATCTGAGACGCTCCCCTTGTTAGTATGATTTCTGATCTTTTGATTCGTTATAGTTTTGTGCTCAAAAACGGACCTCTGCTCATTTTACGCAACAAAATGGCGGACACCTTTTTCGGGCAATTTTTTAGACAAAGTGAGGAAAGCAACTAAGAAAACGGCGCTAAACTATCGAGTCTCTTATACCACGTCAATGTCTAAGGTTTCTAAGTATAGACTGTGAAGAAACTGTTTCGATTCACCTGCTACCCTGTGATTGCGATGGCTTTTTCGATCCCGCGGCATGGCCCGGCTGAGCGCCAGGGTCACTAAGAATTCTGTCGCGTTTCGGCAGTCTTATTATGATCTTTTAGCTATTATCATGTCATATTCCGGCTTTAAATGTTATGAACTTATTCCACAGTAATTTTAGACCCTACTAGGAAATTTTTATCTCACATATCTCACTTTAGCACCCAATATAAGTGCCCTCAAAGGAAGAGAATTGGTGGACGTAGATGTAAGGAAAGAAGAGCCCAAATATATAGCGAAAAGGTACAAAAGCAGAAAGAGAATAAAGACAAGGATAATACAGGGTTCGATTCTTGTTTGGATACTTTTATAGTTACCGCTTGGCGAATTCTCCCATTCAATGGCGCTGTTGCAATTATTAATTTAAATAATCCGAATACTTTCATCAAGAACATGATTTTAGCTACGTAATTGTGCATCTGCCACTGTCGATTTGTATTGACTTTGAGGCGATACCACCAGGGCCTGCCAAGAGGGCGTGGATGCCTACCCTCCGGGTTCCCATTCTAAACCAACAACTTCTTGATTATCCACGAACATATCTCTAAATAAGTTTAATACCACAAATAGCATGCTTCAATACTAAACTTCAAAGAAGTACGATATATCACGTGAGGGCGCACAAGGGGCCCACTGGAAAGGGACCCTTCGCAAAGTGACTGGTCCTACTGTATAGCCTTTTGTTGAGATACAGCTACTTGTAGCATGGTACACACCAAAATATGGTATGGTACACACGTACATACTTTATCGTTTTACTCACTGTTACCACGGACTCCACTAAGAATGAACTTTAAGTTGATTTGATTGCACAGTTTACCGCTATCTTCAACACTAAAAGATCTTATAATAGTTGTCACAGTACTTTAGCTTCCAAAATTGGAGAAATATAAATTAATGCTGCCATTTTAGAAGTTCTATGAAAATGTAGTCTTTAAGACTAAGGAAAGAAATGTAAAACATTCCTAATTACGGCGAACAATTCGTTAAATTCTTACAAGTAACGGCAAAGAAAGTTAATCGAAAGAGATTCTTTCAATTAGCATTCGTATACGAGGAATTCAAACGAAAATCCAATCTCAAAACAAACATTTTCTATAATTATCATTTGAATTCAATCAAATTAATCACTATCTTTAATTTGATCATCGAGACGCGGTGACAAAAGAGCGCCGAAGACCGCAACGACTATCGGAGAAATAGTTGTGACCAAAACCGAAAAGTACGTCTTCTACATAACATTTTTTCAACAAAGAGTGTGAAACAAATTCTCCCATCGTTAAAAAAACTGAATAATACCAAAATTTCATCTTTGTTTTAATAATAGTTCGGCGAATGGTTTTAAAAATAAATCTAATACATCTGATTTTATAAACGTAAGTTAAGCATTATACGAAACTTACGTATAGAGTTTACGAACGTAAGTTTGGATATTACGCGAAACGAGAATGTTATTCGAATTGTCTTTTATTTAGTAAAGGAAATGTTGTTTCGATTCATATATCGGTCAAACATGTTACATTACGAATACTTAGAGGAAGTTATCGGAAGTATGCGAAATGTCGCTAAAAGTTGGAAATTGTCGCCGTCAAAAGCGAAAATATCGCTCAATCTTCGATCACAATGAGATATTTTCAAAAAAAGAATGAAATTAGACTACTCCTTGTTTGAAATCCACGGGGGCCGGAGAAAGCAATTGATTGTATTTACCTGGTGGAAGCAAGGCGTGACACTGAAGAGGAGACCCAAATACCTCACATTCATGCTCAGCAGACACTCAACTCGACACAACACACTGAACTGGATTCGTCATCTGCTTCCGACCCCAGACCACATCCATTTAATCCTTAAGTGGAGTCGTCACGTGACTTTTATTTCTGTCGTCGATTCACCTTGGGGAGGGACCATGGAACCACTCCTACGAATGCCATTCTCAGATTATGCATTTTATTCCAATATTACTACACTTTAAATTACTCGAAGAGTACCATAGTTTACTTTATTCGAAAAGTACTATACTTTATTAGCCATTTTTTCCCGTACAGAAGAAATTCAAGATAAAATTCATTAGTAATTATCTACATATCTAGCAATGAAACTGACTGTTATCGTCTAGGAGAAACTATGGCAACAGAAACAACAAGATGACGTGACTTTGGATAGTTTTTGGTCGGCCGACCAATAAACTCGAGATTCGAGGAAGATTCCCCGGAAATGACAGATACCGCCAAATGCGGTCAATTTATTTGAAAAAGAATTACTTATTTCCATTAAATCGATCGCAATTATGAATGGGAAATAACGAAGGATTCCGATTCGAAGATAATTCGAAGTTAGGAGAGAGGAAAACACAATTCTCCTGGAATTGGCGACATTTATTTCTTGGTAATTCTCACATTGCTGCTTCAAGTAGCTCACGATTAGACGCCCAATTGTTTTTCTTAGTGAACATCATGAGATTCAAATTGTTGTGGGGCCGAAGAGCAAGAAAAAAAGAGTTACGGTGTCCATGGGCTTTGCTGCAATTCGTTAGCACAAATCAGTAATCGGAGGAAGAGGCGAATGAAGAGGGAGACTACTCTGCGTTTGCATCCGCTGCCCTTTCCTACACATTTCTCTTTCTGCTCACTGATGCACGTTAGGACGATATATCCATTGCTTTGCCAAATATTCGATCGAATAAGCTCACGTAAAACGAATCTCGATGAAGGAGGTGGTAAATAAGAGTGTAACTTTAGTGAGCGATGTCATTTTACCTTAGTTAGGCCCCGTCTGGAATATGCGGCGAGTATATGGGAACCAGCGGATGAAACAAATGCTCGCGAACTCGAGAAAGTGCAGCGCAAGGCGATGCGGTTTGTTGTAAAAATGCTGCGATAAAAAAGAAAGCGTTACGCAGATACTCTCAGATGCAGGTTGGAAATCCTTGGAAGAAAGAAGATTAGCCTGCGATTGCTTAATAAATTCAAAGAAAGTGCATTTGCAGTAATCGATATTATGCGACCCTCTTCTGCTACTTCGGCCGAACCGAGCGTAAAATAAGAGAATTGGAGAACAAGTCATTTTAGGGACTCTTTCCGCTAAGGATAAGCGGTAACAATAAGCTAAAAAGGTAACTTGAACGCTTGGTGTTTACACCCCCTGCCACACGCCGAAAGGCGGGTTGCAGGGTATTTATGTAGATGCAGATAACAGGTTTTACCTCTGGTTTTAGAGCTAGAATACAACTAAATATTGTTTTGCAATGTTTGAGAAAGGAGTTTCGTCATCTACCTCTCTCACAGCAGCTTTCCCACATCCCATATAAGAGGACAATCCATCGAGGAAATGAGATTGAGAGAGATACGGAAGAATCCTGACGGAATTGTTTCCCACAAAAAACATCCCAACTACTGATTGAACGTGTCGTCGGAATCGGGAATATCGGAACTTTTCCGGGAATCGCAATTTATTAATACGATTCAACAGACGGAAATGGCCTACTACAATGAAACAACAATCATAGCATCACCAAAACTAAATACTTATCAATACAGAAACAAAAAACGTAACAATACGAATACAAAATTCATAAAAATAGCAAAAGATATAATAATATCAATAAAACAAATTAAGACAGTTAATTTACGGAGGATAGGAGTGCGTTGATTGGGGAAAAGAGTTAGGAGGGAGTTGTGGGAATGCTGGAGAGGTGGAAGACGAGGTGTGTGAAGTAGATTGGATCGAATTGAGATACAAGGGAGAATGTCATTGGATCGGCCATTCAAAATTACTTGTAAATATTTTATCGATGGTTTTGTGACGAAGAAATGAAGTAAATGACTGAGGGCGCAGTTGTGCTACGCAAAGATGACAACGGCGAGTTCGTTTAACCTATTTCGAAAACGATTCCTTGGAATTTGATGTTTAACATTTCCACTTCTGGCACTTATAAGACTTAAAAAAATACTCATCGATTTTAACTATCGATGAATCTGAAATACATAGATCATCATAGTGCCTAAATATACTACTTGACGTAAATATATTTAACTTAACGTGAATAAATTAGTTAAATTATTAGAAAATATATTCAATTTAACGTGAATAGACTTAACTCTTTAAAAATGGAATCTTTAATTTTATACCCAAATCTCAACACTTTCCATTATGTCCGTAATTTATACTTTGTTACAGTTAAAATTGAATCTATTTTTAAATATTCTTAAATATCTCATTGAACGTTAATTTAATAAGTCTAACTAAGATAATGGAATATAAAAATAAAATGATCTCACAAAGTTGTCCTGAATTATAGGTATTAAATATGATTTAAACAAACGCATCGATTGATTTATTGTTCTAACGTTTACCCTTTTCACTTAAAAGCATATCATCATTCATCATCGTTTGTATTAAATATCCAGCAAATGTATTATTAATAAATATTCCTTGTATTTCTTTACCAAACCAACAGTAACTGAGAATAACAGCTGTTATTAATACAGGAATCCTAAGTTTGGAATTATAGTGTAGGAGCGCCAAATAGCGACTCCTGCAGTCACTTAAAAATGAATGTTGTCGCCGACAGCAAGATGCAGAAATAGCGTTTTTTTATAATCACAATAAGCGCCTTTGAGGGAATTTTACAAGAATGTGTAACAATTTTGGTATCGTACTATCAGCAACATCAATCCTATTAAATGATAGGTTTGTTACGTCATAAGAACTGTTACGTGATTCTTCGTTCGATAGTTCACTTATAATAAATGACGAAAGTATTGGATTTTGAAAGCACTACTGGATAATAGTGGATGGAAGAGAATGGCCCGGATGAGAACTCCGCGTGATAACAGCAGCGGTTCGTAATTTGGAAGGCGAAATTCGGATTTATTCTACCATTCAAGTGCATTTGCTCGCCATTTATTAATTTCACGATCGTTTTAAGCCATTAAAACCATCGGTTTAATATTATTATCTATCTATACGTGATTAAGTTTCACCAGAGTAAACAACTGTCATATATGAGATACAAGATAGGTTACATGGATGCTCATAAAAGCAGAAATAAAATTGAGATTTGTACAATTTTACGTAGCAAAATCACCAGAAATGGAATCAGCAAGAAATAATAAATACGCTGCTGTGTATAGCATTTTTTCACTACCGAAATATAGGTAATAAGGAATAACAAGTGTGAAAAATAGGGATTATTCCTTTGGGATTTTCGTAGGTTTTACAACCTACTAAGTTACCTTCCTTTCCTTTATCCATAGGTAATAAGGCCGATAACTCGGATGTACGAGCAAATAACAGTGCAACGTAGTTTTACATTTGCAAATCAAGCCGTGAAAGGTTTAAGAGTACGGCAGGGGGTGTTATTACTAACATCCCCTCCCCGGAGGGTACTATCCCTGTGATCCCTAATGCTCCGTGGAAATGACGACCAGAATTGCAAGCGACAGTTCCATCTCATGTTTGCGAATCACGAGGGAGATGGAGTTAAAAGATCTGGTGCTTTCCCGGTGAACAATGTGAAGGAAGTACTTCCTTCGAGATGAAGTTAATTCCGAAAAATCAACCGAATAATAAAGTGCTCAGTTAAGGCGATCGACGAAAAGAACTCTCTTCCACAGTGAATATTCTTCCAAATTTCATAGAGAGAAGTTTTCTAGAAGTAATCGAAGGAGAAATTCCTTGGACGGCCAATCATTGAACGTGAGGTGAAGGTGAGTCGGCGGATTCAGGGCGATGAATGCAAAACGGGCGATTTGCTGATAGCCAAGGCGGACCAAAAACAAAGCGTCTCTAAAATAACTCTACACCGACTGGATTTATCACTAAATTCTATAGTATTAGGCCGGACTTCGTGGACCTGATGATGGCGTTAGCCGAAACCGATCGTTTTTAAATAAAACATTTAGTGTGGAAACTACGAAGTCCCTTCTTTAATTCTCACGTCAATTACAGGTCCCGAAATTTCATTTCATTTAAACATCTAAAAAATGAGACACCAATATTGTGGTTCCTTTTAGACGGGCGCAGAAATTATGACTGCAAATCAACCCCCTTTGCGAATTTCCGCCCTCCCTTTCGTGAGACCGATTATATTAACGCGCCAAATTAATATTCAGCACGTAACGGCGGCCGATATAAAGCCGCGATGTGCGAATGTCACTTTCCTCACTACGTTAAATTATTTGAACTCCACAACTTCAACAGCGAATTACTTAGTTTTGGCTCTTTGAGGATTTTTATACTTGGCTTCCGACGAGATTCGAGCGAAGAGCATCTGCGTATGGAGACAACGCCATCTACTGCAGTCCGGAATAACTAAGATCGATTGTTGAATATTATACTATCACGAAAGATTAATTCGAATTTCATTAGCAAACACGAAATCTTTTGGAATGTTCTTCCGAGAATTGGGTCAAAGATGGAAATCATTCTTTTTCGTTACACACGCATTGAAAATTATTTAAAAAGTCTCTGAAGGAAAATATATAGCTAAAATGTGGATAAAAATGAAATGGGTGGAAGTCGCTTTTATGATATCTGTTGTGGGAGTGAAATGCAATTGAGTGTTGCATCTCAGTTGTGATCTTTTTTATATATTACTAGTAAATGCCCCAGTCAAGCACGACGGTTGTATACAAATGGTCCTCCTAAGCCGGAAACAGTCCGTCGTAAGATCATAATAACTCAATATATTTCTTACCATTATTTATAATATTTATTCGAGTGTTTTTAAGTCATGAAAGCCTACTTAACAAACTTTTCTTAAAGAAAAATACAAGAACTGGTTATCCCCGTGTACTTATATGGGATAACTCATGAAATTAACATTCAACAATGACCTTAGTCATCAAACGGATTGGTTTTTTATTTTTGAAATAAAAAAATACGAATTTTCCGTGTATTTTATCAAATTTCCATCAATTTCGAATTTATATGAATGTTTCAGGACTAAAATAAGAATCTATGATCATTTTCCTTTCTTGTGACACTTGCCTAAATTTCGTAAGACCATTATTTCTAATTTAATTCTGTAAAAGAAACAACCTCTGCAGGTTACGAAAACTTACTTTACGTACATTTCTTATGGAAACGTATTATAGGCTCCTGGGTTCGAACCCGGGTCTTTACAGAATTGTAGTAACACAATGCAGTTTGTTTCAGATATGCAAGTCAAGCCCTTTCTGAGATAAATAAGGAGACGGACAGACATTTGTTTCATATATATGATGGAATGAGATGCAAAAGGCGAGACAATTCTTAATAATTCAATTTAAATAATCGAATAGAACAGCAGCGCCTATCATCGGCAGAATGCGAAAACAATTGTTGGCCTTGTTTATGAAGTTGACAGCAAAATCAAGATCGTTAGGTCTAAAATGTACAATTGTTCATACTTTTGGTTTGAAGAAGAAAATTTTCAGCAGAAATATGCAAACTTGGATTCTGCCAACTTGGCTTTTTAATCGCTCGATTCCCGTGGATGTCTGTCGACAGACTGACAACTATGCTACGCGTGCGAAAGATATCTATTGACACAACAATGGACTTTTTTGATTAAGTCAATTGGGAAATTGGCGATGAAAGAAAATTTTGATTGGACTTTGTGTTCCTGTCCTCAAAGGAATACGCTTCATTCTCGTCTTCTGGTCACGAATAAGAGGAGAATACATCTTTCGTTTACGCTCATGTGATACTGAATGCGAGAGGTGGTCATTCCTCGTCGTGGATTGTCATTGCAGGTTAATGGATTTTTTCCACTCCTGGCTTAGATCAGAAGCAACGGCAATCTCATCTCGCTTTATTCTTTCCCTCAAGTTGATTAGGCTGTGGACCCCACTAGCCTGAATACTTCACGGCCGGTCGCGTATTTTAGGATTCGGGAAATTATTGGGTCGTTCATTATTTAAATCTTCCACTCAGCTCCCAAATCACAGCGATTTCTCGGAAGAATGAAACATCCGTATAATCAAATGCACTGATTTCAGCAGCAAATATGATTGGGACGTAGAAGTATGAATCGAATCCCTAAGAAGAGTCTTCTATTAAACATTTCCGTTGATTCACTTCCTCTGAAAAAGTCTTTATCGGCGGAATTTCTCCGCAGACTTCCTAAACTTCGGTTAATTATTTTAATTCGACCATAACCGAGTTAAGTTTTAAAGAGAATTTAAATTTGTGGTGACAAGGCCACGAGTTTAAGGCAGCATATGCAATTGGTAGCGATGATATTGTCGCCTAATTTGTTTGTATTGTTGCGCGAGTTGTTTACTCCATTAACCTATTGCAGATGATTAGCGAAGAATACATTATTTCATTCGGAATCGTTTGAACTGTCGTCTACTTAACCGAATGGAGGTATAGTTGCGCGAAGGAGCAATGCAAATGCAATTTCTAATGCAAAGAAATTTCAAAGCGTACCAAATTGATAAGACATACAATCACAGAAGATACGTGCTTAGGATCAAACTTGTTTTCTTAACCACATATCAGTTACTTGGTCTGAGTAATTCATTGAGTAACAATTGGAAAGCTAATTTCAGGTACTGACTAAAAAGGCAATATATATTCAATGTAGGCGGACTCCCCCCAAATTTAACTAATATTTCCGTTTTTTTTACACATTTGTTATCAAACGACACGTTATTTAATTAATGTCATTACAAATTGGATGCTTTTTCAAAAGTACATTTTCCAGTATTTAGTGCTAAAAGAGAGATCATTTAGCGTCTTCAATAGACACTTTTGAGTTTTATAAGTCAACGATAATTTTGTGCAATGTTAAATACGTAGAAAATACGTCGGATATTTCGAACTAAAATCCGTATCCGTGTTTGACGCAAAATCACATCATCCGATGCATATGATTAAGATTGTTCGATAAAGGAATTGTTAATTGTAACTCTGTACTCAGAGGCAGACTTATCTTTACTGACCAATCACTTATGAATTGTGTTGAATGTCGAATTATTGCACCTGTCTCTACTGATATAAGTCTCATTTTTAAGAACAGCTCTACTCTATTTCTCTTTTTCAAATAGTCTAAATTACATGGACGTTAGTTTCAATTTACTGCTTGGGTTTGCAGTTTTACTTTTTCCGTTGACATTTTTCCTCTGCGTCTTGGACTATCAGTAGGTTTTCCACACTCCCGTCCTTGCGAGCCTTTTTCTGCCCTTAATATTTCCCCCCCGTCACATTTTCTTAGATTTTTTCATACATCCACTACTCCTTAAATTTTCCTTTCCATTTCTCTCGACATATTCTTTGTAATTTAAAATGACGGCTCAATATTGTGAAATTAAACTCTTGCTTTAAAATTATTCCTTCTACGCCAGTATATTCGGTATATATAATGTATGGGAAACTTTAGTCCCAACTGCAAAAATCCGAATCACTTTCTGAGTATTTCTGGAGACAAACGAATCGAAAATAAGATAAGAAAACCATGCGAAATTAGTTTCCTTTTTGCTCTGTAGGCTTTTTCTTCAGAGTAATAAAGGAGTAATTTTAGTCTTTGTCAAATGAGAAAGATCGAAATTAAATATCGGCCGAGAAAAGAACCAAAGAATTGGGAAATTGTCTCATTGTGAAATTCGATCTCGAAAGTTATTACGAGAACATCAGTAGCTCGTCGAAAATCAGATATTGCTCACCATAATCAGAAACCCTCTTTGTTCATCCCCTGAAATAGAGATGGGCCATTCGAAGCAAGAAATTGATCCATTGAAATCGATTCGATTGAAATGAATCGTACAAGGAAAAGGGTTTTGGTGGCTTGGCACGATAAGGCGTGCACCTAGGAACATTCCCAAGGAGAAACGGACATGAAAAAGTCCCGGTTCCGTCGGACCTTTTTCACGTCCGTTTCTCCTTTGATATGAATGGATACGATCAAAAAATCTGATAGCTGAAATTGATTCGAATCGATTTGTATTAAATAGGAATGAATTTCAATAACATCGAAACCATAAAGACATCTACATCCGAATGAATCGTAATAAGATCGAAATCGAATGTCGCGAACCCATTGGTTACTAAAATCACGTGATTTGAAGCAGACGCTATAAAAAGTAGTCTTTCGTATCATGGCCTATTAATTTGGCTGTAACGAATCTTGATTGATAGAAGTTCATTATGTTTATCTCCATTACTTGTACTTCAAATTTAGAATTGATTATCATTATCATATGAGTCTATTGAAATAATATGTGGGTTTACATATTTTATTCATTTTCGTGGAAAGCAGCAGGAATTAAAATGCATTTATACATTTTATACTAACTCATGAACACGTCATGCGGAAAAACTATAGTTATTTAAAACTTTCAGTTATAAATACAGAATCAAATTTTCAGAAATACGTACAAATATATCCACAATACACGCAAAAGAAAATTAAATGCCAGTTTCCTCAATACTTCGTGAGGTATAGATTTGTTCAATAATCCTAATACTTATTAACTTCTCTATTGCTCATCATTCTAAATTCTTTAAAACATTAAGTTCATATTCAGAAAGCATAGGATGTGAATGAGGTTTCTGTAATAGTACTGAACCCACATAATTACTTAATGCAATGAACAATCATAAAGTATAGCATAAATAGTAGCAAAACATGACAATTGTTTTTCCTCACCAAAAAGATCCTTCGCTGCTTTTTTATGTTACTTCCATTGTCATTAACAACAGCTACCACCTTATTTAAATCAATATACCATTCCTTGCACAAACCCTAGATAACATTTCTAAGATATTCAGCTGTGTGATTACTTCTTAGTTTAGATATGCCTAAAATACCCGATTTTAATGAACCATTTCTCAAATAATGCACTGTTAGACCCAAGTAGCTGACAGTATTTCCAGAGTCACTCCACATGTCATTTGTCAAAGAGTAATTTTCTGTTTTCTGTCTGTCTATCAAAGAGTACTTTTATTTAATTTTTTCATCTTCTTCTTCATACTTACAATTGATCAATTTCCTAATTGTTTCCTACTTGGTAGCTTAAAGTGTGGCACCACACTTTTCATGAATTTCAGAAATCCCTTTCCTTCGACAATATTCATAGGCAAATAGTCTTTACAAATCACGTATACAACTGACTCAGTTACTTCTTTAGTTCTTTTTCCAGCAGCTAAGGGGATTGAAATGGCAAAAAAGAGTGAACTGCTGTTCATAAACATTTATCCATGCATTCATCTTTAACGTTATATCTTTTGTTCGACCATTTTTTAATTTATGTACATAAACTTAGTCAAATGAAGAAAGAAAAGCAAATGCTTCATCAATCCCTGGTTGTGGACGTGAAATTCTTGTTGATGATGCTGTGGGAACTAAAGTAGATCTTGAACTACATGTTAAATTAGCTGAGGACTGAGAGTTGCCTGATCTACTTCCATAATTGGTACATGGGGATCTTCAGGGACCATAAAGCGCATGTATACAGTTTTAAATACTAGTCACTAAATAGAAATTGGAATATTTATGTGGTATATGAAATAGGAGCTGTATTGAATCACGAGCAGCTAATTCAATGTGATATCTTAAAACAGACAAGTTATGATTATATTATTTAAATTTAATGCTAATAACCCTTGTTTCTGATTCCACTAGTTGTAACAAACTGGCGAGGTGTCTTTTAATGTGCTGTTTCAAATTTGTGATATTGCTTGAATAGGATACTTCTTTGCCACAAACTTTGCAATTTGCTTTTGTCATTGACAAAATGAGGAAGAATTTCCATACTACACTTCGTTTTGGCGGTGCCATCTCTTGCACTGAATGAAATCCAATAGCAAAATTAGCTCAGGAATTAACCAGTACAAAATTAATGCGTTTTCTTTAGTTTGTCTCCTTGTTATCATTTTCCCGGAGTTTGTGCGGAGACTAAGAAAATTACTTAATTTTGATAACTGCGTGCCTGAAATATATCTTTATATTGTAAAGCCATAAGGGGAATAAGTAGTACGTTTTAAATAGTATCAATTCTAATAGATTCCTTTAATATGTTGTATTTACAAATGTTTAATATGTAGTATTTACAAATGTGTAGATATTATAAAGGAAGACCAGTGGATAATTCTCGTGTAAGAAATTAGGCAATAGAATGAATTAAGAAGTTTAATATACCAAAGGATATTCTTTACATTCAAATGTACACGTTGAAAAGCAACTGTATGCAATGGTTTAAGTCCAACTTTGATCGACGATTGTTGTAATAAGTTTCAGGATAACTGCATTTATTTATTTATCGTATCCTTGATATCATGGCAATTTTCTATATTAAGTAAGTTTTTCGATCCACACGAAAAAGTACGAAAAATCGACTTTTGACCGCAAAAACGGGCTCTCCAGACCACTGTGCGGCGTGTGGCAGGGGGTGCATGTATCATCACTTTACTTCCCTAATGGATTACTTTCGCGTATCGTTCGCGGAAAAAATTGAGTTTTTGAATCGATTGGTTCTAGCATCTATTTCCCTGACTTTTCTCGCGTTATCTGAACGGCCTATATAACTTGGGGGATGGCATTATATCGGCTACATCATCTCTAAACGTGCTTTCTCTGAACTTATTTACTAACTTTATCCTTTATTTAAATCTTCTATCTTCCAGAGATTCCCATCCTGCGTCTTGAAGTATCTGAGTGACGCTCACTGATTTATCGTAGCAATTCTTCACTAAACGCCTTTCACTGCACCATTTCTAGTTCTAAAAAACACAACGTAGCATACGCTGAATCCACACTCTTTCCCGTTCATACGCACAGAAAATAATTCATTCTCAGCAACCGATTCTGCACAGAGAATCTCTTTACGGATGCAATTTCAAGTAACACACTTAGAACAATCCCTTTTCTTTCATGTCAACATTCATAGTAGCTATAAACAGCACTTGGTTGCTACAGACGCTTAAACAAAAAAGAAACGATATTAATAGAACTTCATTTATCTATAAATATGAATTATTTATTACTTTAAGTCGGCCAAAATTATAAAGAACACCTATGGTTAGATGAAATGTACTCTTAAAATAATTTATCCCGAAAACGTATGTATCCATAGTATTAGACCAAATGCTAGTGCTGCCTCCTAGGCGGCAGAAATTGTTAACCCGGACACCAATTCAGAAAGTAATTTCCCGATTATTTGACCAAAATGCTCGCGATCTCGAATCGAATAGTTTTCGTGGACCTTCCAACTTCTAAGAAACATAATGCAGTTTGTTTCATAGCTCTACTTCAAGCCGTTTATGAGATTGAGAGGGGACGGACAGACATTTTTCTTTTTGTATGTAAAGTACATTCTAATTATGTATTTCATATATTTTAGAAATTTGTAATGCATCAATACTCGATTTTACGCTATTAAATTAAAATATGGTATATAACAAAAGAAATAAGATTCATATCTCGGTCAAGAATCACGAGACAAAATGAACGAAAATGACTGTTTTTCGACAACTTGCCCAATAGTGGATTCATTTGATTTCTGAGCTCACGCATTTTCTCATTAAAATACAATTTCGACGGAATTACGATGAGAGGATGCAAGTGTATGCAGATGAAGGAGCACAGACGGGTGTGAGGAGGAAACCGGAAGGTCACTCTGAAACCGGAAGTCGTGGCGACGAATGAGAGCGACAGTGCTGCCACGCTTATCGGAGAGCAGAAAGAATGGCAGCACTCGATTTCAGGTATTTTAAAAAACGCAGCCACGTGCGTTCGAAAGTTTCTCAAGAGGATAAAGTGATTAAGGAACTGAGAAAACTTGGATTTGCGAATAAAAACGCAGGTACAAGTTGGATGCACACCTTTCATCAGATCGGTCACATTAAAATATCGACTCAAAACGAACGACTGCTGAAGTATTATCAGCCCCACATTTGCCACGTTACTGTCAACCACAGCCATCAAACCGAAATGTTATTTTTCAAGAGTCAAGCCCTGAAAGAGTTAAATAAAACTGTTATTTATTCAGTTCCAATATTCGATAGAACGCACATTTTACTGAAATGTGATCGGAAGGTGGTTCACTAAACAGAGGCAACTACGACTCGAAGCTAACTATCAATACGCTTTAGTGTAAAAATGAAAGTAAGGTAGTGTGCGAATGAAAGAAAACAAACTTTCAGAGGATATAATATTAAAATGGGCGGAGCAAAAACGGCTCGAGTTTGGCAGGAGTGAAACAGAATTCGTTGAATTGGTGCGAAAAGAGGAATTAGAATTCTACACATCGCAGTCAACATGATAATTTCCCAATCGCACACCGATGTTTGGATAACTTAATTTAGTGGAAATGAAAATAATTACACAAAAACGTTAATATATACGGTAAACGGTAATTATATTAATAAAAATGTTCATTTGATCAATCAATATAAATAATACAGCCAAACGTAGTTGTGTAAATTGGTGTCGAATAGGACAAAATGCGATTGAAATATCCAAAAATGTCTATGAATAATTTATCTACCGGATAGAGTATAATTCAGGAAAAATTAATCAAGCGTAAAAACGGCAAAGAGAATGCAACCTGATTTTCCTGAATGTAACGTTTAAATTGATAAAATATTTACGGAAAAGAATAAAATTTGCGGAAGAAAAAAGAAGAAACTAGGAAAATCACCTTGGGTCTTACCACCGCACACGCAAACCACTACACAACGTCTTGCGATGATTCGATGTGCTACTTACAGTATTACTTAGTGTGCTTTCAAAATTTTAAGCGGACGAATTTTAAGCTATTTTTTACACTCGTTTTATTTAGAAACTAGGAATAGTTAGGAACAACGGGAACATAATGTTCTTTATATTTTGCCAAAGAACCTATATAACCATTGTTTGAATGTATTTATCATTAGTATTTTGTTTGTGAATTATGTGACAATCCAGGAGTCAATCGCTTTAACAGTAGTTATTATTTTGCGAATGTTATATTTCTATGTATTTTATACGTTCATGTCCAATTTCTTGATTTACCTTACTAATGTTATTTTATTTCTTATATATGATGCGATCTTACAGCTGTGCCGTATTTAATCTTTGTTCTGTGTCAGAAAGGGTAAATGCCGTTGAATAGATAAATAAACTCCTTGTGAGAGCTTTTCCCGCGTTGTGGGTTTATCAACCTTCAGTTGACGAATTTTCCCCATAATATTTGTCTTATTAATTGTATCTATATCTAGTTTGTATTTGTTTATCAACTAGTGTGTCTATTAATTTGCGCCATAGTTTACCTAGTATTTGTCGGTTCGTTTGCATGAACTGATTTATTCTATCTGTAAGTTAATGGTAGTCAACTGTGTCCCATTTAACAGAGTAAAAATTTCACTAAACTGTTGCAATAGAGGCCTTTTTGGTCTAATTTTTTGCTAACATTTCTGTATTGTCGTAGTATATTCTTGGAGACGTGAATTGCGAGAGGATTGTTATGGACTGTGTAGTCTTTTAGCGTTGCAACATACTATTCCATCTGTAACGAATTACCAAATAAAAATTATTATTATTACATACCTGTGGCATTGCTGTCAAAGGTGTTTTAGGGACTATAAAGTATATCAAAGCATTTAACATTACATTAGTAATCTATATATATAAAGCAGAAATTCTGTGGGTTTGTGTGTCTGTTTGTTTGTCCGCGATTGGAGTCCGATTTGCGTCAAATTTTGCATACGTATTCTCTGAGACCCAGAAGGAAGCACTGTCATATTTTTATTTGATAACTTTGCTGGGTTTGATCCAAGATCATTCAGATAGATTTCCATAAGAAATACACGTAAAGTTCGATTTGATCTGTTACAGACTTTATTTCTTCTGCAAAATTAAATTAGAAGGAATAGTCGTAAAAATCAAAATAAGTACCAAAAGAAAGGAAATTGAATACAGATTCTTATTATGGTCGTGGAATATCGCTTTCGATTCGAAGTTGCGAGAATTTAGATTTAATATACGAATATTTTGTAAAATTTTGAGGTTGTAAACAACCCGTCCCCCTGACGACCAATGCGATTGTTGATTCCGAGTTCAGGCATTTTCCCATAAGAATGAATTTCTATTTTGGCCCATTTAGAAGAAAATGACGATATGAAGAGGATGAAAATTTTCAGAGATTTTAATTATATCAGTCACGAACAATTTGTAGTGATGAATCACAGGGGTAACAAACATGCGTAGCACCGTAATAAATTAGTGGAGATGGAGGAGTAACTTTTTATTTATCATTTCGGACTCTTGACAATTATACGATTAAAGTTACCGGAAGTTGAAAATCTTGCAAACTTAACCATTACTTTGAGACATGTTAATAATAAGAGAGAAATTCCATAATGATTCAGGTTCTTCTTGTTGATTGTAGATTTCGGCCTCGATCATTGATTAGAAATTTTTTGTTTTCGATAACCTGTCCGGTTGGACTAAACTACGAGATGATGCGAGATGTAATTTTCTCTTATGTACAAATAGGTATACTACATTTAATCCGACATCTATTTTCCCCGTTGAGAATCAACGGGCACTTCAGCTAGTATAATATAAAGTCTAATATTTGTCGCTTCGATCGTATGAACTGATTCATTTTCATTGACGCAAAGGAACTCTTGTCAATTTTTTATTCAAAGAGCTCTCACGTAATGCCTGCGCATGTTAGTTGGAAGGGAGGCCATTTTGGCTTTAACTCGCCATTAATTAATACCATTTTCGTATTGCAAACTCGCTAATTGACGTATGGAAATTTCTTTCTGAAATTCTCACACGGAGTGCTGTGAGTAAAATTTTGATTTCATTTAGAATATTCTGTATATTTCTAATCATTCGGAGAAAGTAGCAAGTGTGTTTCCCATGTCCCAAATTATCGTGGAAGATGACCTCCTGGTCGACGGGCAACTTCGAACGACACCGATGATGAAAGTGAGACAGCCTTTCTCTGCGACTGCTGCCATTTCAGCGATTTCTGCCCACCCCATCTAAACAAGTTATCCACGTTTTGCTGACTTTTTCCCATCTGTTCTCGATTTGCCTTTTCTGTTAAGTAGATGCTATCATTACACGTGATGTAAAATCCGCTTAGATTTGCTTCGTTTTAAAGTGGAAGGAGAAGGAAATGAGGTAACAAATGAAGGCGCTCTAATTGCCAGGAAACGCACCATTGTTGACTAATGCCTGGAAAGCAACCAGTAGTACACAACAACAGTTAATAAATCAATGCCACATTACAATTACAATCTAACTACATCGCGGTTTTGTATGAATTAAACCGTTAGTTCCCCTGTTTACTTAATTTCGTTAAGGATTACCAACAAGTGAAGCCATGGACAATATCTCAGCAATACTCCAGATATCCCATCTTCAGCTGTAGCAAACCAAACAAGAACTTCCATGCTAAGGCGTAAAGCATTTACTTAAAAGTTGAGAGAGAGCCAATAAGATTTTCGTTTTCCAACGTAAACATAAATACAAATCCCGGTTACAACGCTACTCCGCTCGAAAAGCGCCTTCAATCGAACACCAGCGATATTTGTCAGAATCGATCGACTTTTCGGCCAACAGTTAACGACAATTTATAATCAAATCGATTGCGTGCTTAACATTGAGCGTCAGAAGTAAATTGGCTACAGTATGGCGGATAATGAGAAATCGGTTAATCCGCCACGCACTGCGAGATGAAGAGAGATGGCGGCGAAGTTCTCTCACCGAAAGGAAAAATGGGAACGCGAGAGAGGATGTTGGCCCAATTCCGAGAATGCGAACGGCTATCGAAAATCGGAAGGAGATTGTATTCTATATTGTTATAGTGTACTGTTGACATGCATACTCGATTCGTCAAGTCCATGAGCCCTGAAATCACCATCGACACCACTAAACATTTAGTGCCCTTAAAATCATACCACAGTGTGTTTATTGAGAGAAATGGATAATATTCACTGTATTAGGAAAAGTGACTTTTTGTCACGTGTATGCGGCAATCGCCTTCTTTTCAGTTGTGCGAATATGAATTACATTTAAAACGTTCCTCAAAGTATTGATTTACAAATTTTCTCGCAAATATAAGAGAAATACTGATCTTTAGATACATTCACTAACACAGCAAATTAAAAATCACGTAAGTTAACAAATATAGTTATCGATTTTTTTACCGTTACCTACACGTAATCATCATTAACAACTACACATTCAAGATGACTAATGTTGACTCAACTGTGCTTTCCTTTCACGGAATTTACTTTTTTCCAGAATAACATTCGCAACACATCCAAAGGTGTCCATAGATATACATTAGTCGACGATTTCGGACGATCATTATTTTGTTTCACGGAGAATACGGTTTAATCTCTAAAGACGAATCAGTTGATTAAAGGTTTTTATCTCCGAAATTCCAGGGAACTTCGGGAACTAAATGTGGGGAATAATAACGCGAAATGATTTCGTAAAATAGCGAACTGTTGGGCGAATTATGGAAAATTCCCAGTCAACTTATTTCAGCGCATATTACATAGATTCAGATCCGCGCCGTCCATCGCATCTAGAGCGCGGAAACATCGATAACCACTGTTATTTCTTTCTCTATAGCAACAACAATATCTGTTGTTTTCTGTGTGATGCACACGATATATAGGCTATATAATTTGAAAGTAAATATTGGCAAACATTTGGGCAGTGGATTTAATCGCGGTGTTGAAAACTGTGAGTTTGGCGATACAAAAGTATGTCGACCTCTGAAACATTTTATTATAACAATATTTTATCTATCGAAACAGGTTAGAAAAGAACACAATTACATGCAATACAATAAAAAAGATGGTAAAAAGAAGTAAATGGAGTTAGGATATATAAAAATACAAAAATGAAACAAAGGGATTAAAAAGATGAAAAGGTAAGAAATGAGGTCAATTAAAGAAGAAAGTTGAATAAAATTTACATTCTGACGATGTGAGGGTCTTTATATAAATATTAACGATTGTTCCTATTTAAGACGCCATTTGCCAATAGAGAACGCGCTATTTTTTACGTGTTCCATCAAATCCAAATAATACTACGAATTAATACAATAAATATAATTTTATGGTTCTTTCCTACAAACGTTAATCTACGCTATCGACTGGACAATGTGATTATTGAAGAATAAATAAAGAGAAAATTGAGGAAAGTAAGTTGGCTCAATTTTAAGCGATTCCTAAATTTTGGAATTGAGGAAACGCTTTGAGATCGTCGAATGAGTGAAACGATGTTCGAAGAAATAAATCCGAGAGATTCGATCTGCTCTCACGCTCGCAACTTTCTATCCATGCGTGCGAACGGGTTTCAAATGAAATTCTTGTGAACGAGACATTTCAATTCCTGCCGGTGAAACACCGATTTCAGCGAGCCTTTGATACTGTGAGAACGAGTAGACGAACAAAAACATGCGATGGTGGCCACTGAGACAGGCGCGATGGAATAATGGCATAAAGCATCTTCAACCAAAAGAATTATACGACAATAAAATTTAATAAACTACACAATGCACAAACTAAAATTACATAAATATAGCGCCATGTACCCGAGAATATTTAACTATCAACCGATTACACCGAGGAAAACTTCATCAAATTTTAGAGAATTATACAACACTAACTGAATTGAACGATGATATTATCATTTAAGGTTACAATTCAATCAAAAAAACTCCTCGATTACCTATATTAATCGCAGAGTCGCAAATTAATAATATAATATCATCAACAATTAATTACAAATTGTTGCTGGTTTTAGGAGTTTTTTCATTATTAATTTACTGACTGGAATTATATCAGGGGGCATTTCGGCTCTAAAATATTTAACCTTGAAGTATAATGATGCACGATTGCATAAAATTAATCATTTCCAAATACGAAACATAATTAAATGTAGTTTTCAGAAATAGAGCGTTAAATTATGAGGATGTACCTAAGGAGAGACGAATAGTATTCTTACTGCGTGGTAAATGAATGTAATATCTCAGTAAGTTACTATTTCTAACGCTTACGGACCAAGTTAAACATCTGAGAGAAAAAAATCGCGCGGTAGCATCGTCAACTTGATTTAAAGAACGCCTATTAACTAGAAAGACAGCAGTGATTTCTGTCTGTCAGTTATAGATTTTTTGGGTGTAGTGTTTAAGCCGTTTAATTGTCTACATTTTCGCTTTGCTTACATTGTTTTAATGTTTATTTGGTGTATCGTCCATATTGCTGCTCGTATTCAGCGATCGGCCGAGTAGAAGATATTGGCTAGTGAATTAAAGTTACTCCCACTTATTTGTCGAAACGATTTCTACTACAGAAGTCGATTGCATCACGAAAGATACGTGTGCGTCCACGAACGACATCCAAGAAGAAAACAAAAACGGCGAATAGCACGATTTTAAAGCGGACCTCCCAACGTTCCCGGTTAAAAAAAAGAAACCCTCGAGAAGACAGGAAATAGCCGCACA
Organism: Ladona fulva; assembly: GCA_000376725.2. Taxonomy (NCBI): domain Eukaryota; kingdom Metazoa; phylum Arthropoda; class Insecta; order Odonata; family Libellulidae; genus Ladona; species Ladona fulva. The sequence goes on from KZ309058.1 coordinate 290,308, forward strand.
AGTGTCCAATTGCACATTTCCTCACTCCGAGACGAGCGAACGTTTCGACGACACGACACCGTTGCACACATCTCAGGTTGATCAACAAGTCCATACGAACGTTTCATCGTGGTTACTGAGCCGTCGATTAGATGCCTGCAGCTCCAATCTCTCACCGACAACAAATATCGAGTCGAGCGAAATGGTGCTCACAAACCACAAGCAGAGATTATCGCCCTCCGAGGAATGCGACGAGGGCGTGCACAGACGGATAAGTCCTTAAAAGCGGCCGTCTATTGGAAAGGGCAATACGAACCGCTACTTGCGCGCCATCCTCCGATCCGGGGCGGTGGTGGTGAACATGCGACCCGGAGGGCGAGTGCATCGGGGACACCCACCTCCACAAACGGTATATCCACTGACTGCGAACGCCGTTGATCGCCCGATTGGGGGTCGTCAGCAACATTTTCGTCTCCGCCCCTCCTCTCGCCGCCTCTCTTTCCCGCTGCTACCCCCGCGCCATCTCTCGGGCTGCTCTATGACGAACTGATGACGACAGCGCCTTTCATTCGCGATTCGGCAAACATCCGAATTCGGATGCATTCGATCGAATTAAGCTTGAATCGAAGTGACAGGACGATAATAAAATCGAACGAAGTCTTCAGAGCACGGGATGGCACAGCGAAGATTTGGAACTGCTAAGAGTACGACCACTAGACATCGGAAAAACGAGAGATGCCGTACTCTATGCGACGAAATCTTCCTCCATAAGATGCGCATCTTTTTACAAAAAATAATGAAATGAAGAAAATATAATAGAAACTAAAGATATTTAACGTCCTCCCACCCTCCTCCATCACACATCCTTTGTGGAGACCCCATGAGGATGGAGGCTTTGTCTCCGAAATGATCATTGGGCCTTCTCAGAAATCAGTAATCCGGAGCTTCCCGTTTGTAAAAAAACTAAACATCTTCCCTAGCTTCACTAACATCTTTCCCCAAACGGAAAATACATCAGCTAAGAAGGCAATACTCACTGCGAAAAAGCAATGAATAATCATTGAGATAAACAAATTATACAGCAAACGGTCTCAAATTGAACTTCAAGCCTACGAACTGCATCTTAAACTCATGAAAAATCTGACTCCATTAGAATCCACACACAGGGACTTATATAGAAACAAAATACATTAAGTCATACTTCACAAAATCATCCAAAAAAACAAGAAGCGAAAACTAAACTACTTATAACAGAAACAACTACCGAAAACCAAGTATTATTCCATCAACACATTAAACAATGTAGTTAACCTCTCCAAGCAATACCTTCAACAAAGATGAAGTCATACTCTTATCTAAAGGTCTAAAATAGACTCTTTCTTACAAAACCCCTCCTATACAAGAAACTATTACAGACATAGAATCATCAATTAAATTCCTTCCACAGAGTTTGAAAAACACTATCAGACAGTTATCTCTTCAACAGAATTGCAAAAATCTAGAGGAAAATAACGTAAAATATACCAACGCAATAAAATTAGGCCAGAAACAGCACAACGTTATAAAAACACTTAACGAGAAAGATTGCTTTTACCTTAAAGCAAGCAAAGGAAACAAAGTAGTATTTTATGACAAGAGAGAGTATTTTGAAAGAGTTAGCTTGTTATCAGAAGGCCCTTATAAATCCAAAATCCATTTCCAAAAATCCCCACAACAAAATCATCAAATCACTTCTACAAAAGAAACTCTTAAACAATGCAGTAACCTCATCACCAATCCTCTAAATCTCAAACTCAACATTTCCAACCCAACAATACCTAAGATGTACTGCCTCCCAAAAAAACAAAAAAATGTATCCCACTCAGACCGATCATATCTTCAATAATCTCGCCCACATATAATTTATCTAAATAGCTGAATCAAAAATTCAAACAATGGAACTTTAACAATCAGTCTAATGTTAAAAACACAAATCATCTGATTTGTGACTTCCTTGAAAACGTGTCTACACACGAAAATGACATTATGGTTTCCTTCGATGTTAAATCTCTTTTTCCCAGCATCCCCTTAAAAACTACAAATCAATTTCTTGAAGAATGGTTATCAGAACAAAACCTCTTCCCAAAAATAATCAAAGAATAGATTCTCTTAACAAAAACATGCATGAACCAAATCTTCTTCCAAACTGAAGGAAACTTTTACGAACGAACTAAAGGGGCCGCAATGGGGAATTTTATATCACTGCTCCTCTCCAACTTATTCATGACTTATTTTGAAAAACATTGCAAAGAAAACTTCCATTACTTCCCAGAAATTTAGTACAGATAAGTAAATGACATATTTACCATATTCGACACATCAAAGAGTTCTACTGACGCTTTCTTAAAAAAAACTGAACAGCCAGTTTGACACCATCAAATTCACTGACTAAGAAGAAACAAATGGCATGTTACGATTTTTAGATTAGAAAATTACTAAAACACTAAACAAGCAGAAGTTTAGCGTATACCACAAACCTACACACACAGACATATACATCCCCAAAGATACAAACCACCACATAACACACAAATTAGCCCCCTTCCACTCCATGGTAAACAGACGTCTAAAAATACCACTATCACAAAAAGATTTCAAGAAAGAATTATCCCACATCAAAAAGGTTACACAACAAAACAGATATGACAAATCCGTGGTTAATAACATTCTTAAGAAACACAGTCATAAACTCAAAATGAAACAACACACAATCTTAATCTCAACTCAAAACAAAAAACATAACTTCATAAAATTAGCCTATGTAGAGACAAGCGACAAATTGAAACATATTTTCTCCAAATTTGACCTAATCCCAGTTGTTGTCAACAAAAAGAAACTATCCAACCTCCTCCACAATCCAAAGGACAACACTCCGTCAATGCATACTTCAGGAATCTACAAAATATCATGCCAGGACTGTGATAAAGTCTATGTCGGACAAAGTAAAGGGAAATTAGAAACCAGATTTTAAAAACAATTAGCTCACTTCAGAAACAACCAGATTAACAAATCAAGCATGGCCCAACACATACAACAACATGGTCACAGAATTAATCTAGAAAACCATAAGTTAAAGACTTCCGTAAAAAAACTCCAAACTAGATGCTTATGAAAGTATTCTCATTCACCAAAACAGAAGCCAGCTAATGAATAATGATTTAGGGCCGATATCGAACTCCCCTCTACACACACTCCTTGACCACCCTCAGTAGTATTGTTAAAAGTGCTTCGACGACTAAGGTCATTTAGCACGTAGGCCCCCACCGGGAATCGAACCCAGGAATGCTTTCACTGAAGTCGAATGCGTTGCCCACTCCGGGAGCCCACCACCTTCAGGTAGGAAGGAAAGAACCCTCACCCTCCTTCCAGACGTCATAACAAAAAAAACCCCACCTACACTTAATCCCCCCCACACCTTCAGAAAAGCTAAAAGCCAGAGCACTCACCTCTCCTATTCACTTCCTTTGTGGAGATCCTCTGAGGATGGAGGCTTTGTCTCCGAAATGATCATTGGGCCTTCTCAGAAATCGGTAATCCGGAGCTTCCCATTTGACTCTGAGCGCAAGTTCCGCTTGCCGAAATATGGCTTACAGAGTGTTTCTAACTTCTAATTCATAAACAGCCGTGTTCCAACTTTCTTTTTCTTATAACAACCTGGCTCTCTGGCTAAAGGATCTCAATTTATTCCACAAATTACACACTTCCCACGAAACAGAATTATTGAAGCAGATTACCTCCAAATGCAAACTTTATTCATAAAATTTTACATAAACGTGTATCTTCATCAACAGAGTGTTTAATTTCATGTATAAATAGAAGAAAATATTGCAATTTCTTTGATAGATTATCTGCTGCAATAAAAAGGTCCATGTCAAAATGTCTGTGAGATACATGAGAACAGCTGCTATAAGTTCAGAGCAATGGACCTGACTCGAATTCCTAACCTCAAATTGATTGGGATCACATCAGCCTGAACAAATGACGAGTATTGGCCTCAACAATTATTCAAATGTAATCCAAGCTTAAATACAGTCCTAGTTAACTGGTATCCAAAGATTTCCCTTAACAGACTACCTATTTTTAACACAGCCACTTCATAACTAACATGAAGTTCTACTATGTGTGTCTCACGACTTTGGAACGAGAGTAGTTTAGGGTGAAAGAGAATCAAAATTAAAGGATACCGTGTTTTTTCTTAGGGCTTTCTCTCCACTCGTTGAGGACTCTTTAAAATTTCCCCCAGAAAGCCCCCATCTGATAACTATTTGATTAATTGTGAGCATCCATCTTATCAGCAGTTCCAGTGGAAGGGTAAGGGGAGTTGGTAAGGGGTCTTACGTAGGTATTTTACATAGCCTTGCGTGCGCGGTGGTAGCTGGTTTGAATCCGACAATAGGACTTTTTATCTTTATCTTTTTTTTTAACCTATAATCTTTCATCTTTAATGAGCCTATCTCATACCTTTGTATGTCATATATCATACCTCATAATAACATATTTTAATGGCCTCTATGAAACAATTTGGATTGTCTTTTTAATTGGTAACTAATTTGATATCTAAAAATTAAAAGTTAACAAATTTGTTTTTCCTTTATAAATATCAAAATTCTGTCTTTTGAGCAGTAGTTTGGTAGTTTTTCGCAAAATTAATTTAATAATAAAATCCATTAACTTAGTATAATGCAGTTTACTTCTTCTATATCTTTCTTACAATAATTAGTAATCAATTTTCTAAGAGTTGTGAATTCACATTTGCTTTCCAGAGGAATTATATTTAATACTAGCTGAAGTTCCCATTGATTATCAACAGGGAAAATAACATAAGATTAAATAAGTAGTCATATTTGTATATCCGGGAAGAGGTTAATGAAGTTTAGATGAATATCTTATGGAGACATATCAACTCAGATGAGATCGAAGCTGACACCAATAAACACTAGCAAAAGAATCTGTATGAAGTCTGTTTTCAAAAATGTGCAAGTTTACATGCTTTATAACAACTCTAGTTTAATGCAAACATTCACCATTACACACCCACACTTGGAATAGCTCAACTGCCCATTAAGAAATGATGAGAGGTAAAAATTGATGACTACATTCTAATAGCGACTCTGAGGAAATAAAATAGATAGCAATGCAGCAAATGAAATAGGAAATTTTGTTATTAATTACAATACATTCTTCTGTGAAATTTGACAATGATCGAAGCAAAGTCATGGTTCAAGCAATTTTTACAAAAGTAACAAACCCTGCAACTGATAAAAGTGAACTAAAATGCATGAGCTTGGATTCAACAATGGAATTAGTTTCAACTAGAATTAGGAGGACCGGTTGTTCACAAAATGTTTGTCTATTTATCAAAACTCTAGCAATTTTGAATTAAAATCAATCATTGAATGTTCCAAGGCCAAAATAAGAATTTTCATTCAATTTCCCTCCTTTTGGTGCTTGTTTCGATTTCATACAGCTATTCTTTCTGATTTAATATTCCAATAGAAATTAAGCTTGCAAGTGGTAAAAATAAACTTTACATGTACTTGCATTTCTTATGAAAAATATTTTCCTCATCAAACCGGGAACTACAAGGCACGTGAAAGGAAGCCTATAATCTGTGCAGAGAAGAGATCTAATAATGTGCCAATGTTGAAATTTGTAAAATGTTTAGTTATAAGAGTTTTAGGGGAAAGTAGGGAAGGGGAAAATAAAGTTTCCCCTTCCCTACTTTCCCCCCTCCTGTCTCTTTCACCTCCACCTATGACGTCATTAGAAACATAATGGTCCATCGAAACCATTGAATGATGCAAGATATCAGGATATAAAAGCAGTTTATCTGTCAATTCAGGACATGCAGTATCCCCCTTTCAAATTTTACCATAATTGGTCTGATAGTTTTTCTGTGATGTGATAACACTGCTGCTGGGATGGTTCAAATTGTCAATGTTGTTTAACACGAGGAGGACGGGAGTTTCGCCCTACCTAGAAGGACGGGAAGGGGTCATTTGACCCCTACAACTTTTAATTCCTTTATAAATATTTATTTGCCTTTTATTAGTCAAATCTTTAGCAGTTCTTTAAGAATGGACCTTTACCTAAACAATTATGAGGTTTTTTACCTTTTCATTTGTTTAAATTTTTATTTATTAAACAAAACGCAGACTGGTGTCCTAAATTTACAGTCTATCATATTGTAGAAACATTTTCGTGGTAAAACTAAACATACGAACCTAATACTTTAGTAATATGTAGTAGAAGGTCCGATTTAATGACAAAAGTCAGTAATATTTTAATAAAAAATTCTATTGCATCTGATAACAAACATAGAAAAGCACTCGTTCACTCTCAGGAACAAATCCCATACAAAAACGAGGGCGGAAAAAATTTTCGAATTTTGCGATGTAAATTTCTAATATACAGCTTTTGGCCCCGCCAAATCGGTATAAGGCATTTGTTGATTTATAAAATTCACTTCTAAGCAGGGTTACCAACTTATTAATGTTGATAATTATAAAATTTCTTGCAATTATTTTCTCAGATAAATCTCGAGCAGATACCTCGTAATTAGTTGCAATTATCTTTATTGAACAATTATGAATTCATTTCAAGGGTACCAACTTCATAAGGCAGGGTTGCCAACCTTCGGAAAGTATCTCTGAATAGGTTGTCACGTCCTTGCTGTATTTATAAATAAAGAGATTTCCCGAGCACAGATTTTCTTTGTATACATTTTCGAAACTCTTTGGGAGCCAATATAAGTTTATAAACTATTAGGAAGCAGAGTGGCCAACTTCTTGGACTATTAACTAAAGGAAAATATCAGAGGTTTATGTCCAATAAGCAATTTATCATGGATTTATCGTGAGTGGACTTTTTTCTACACGAAATTGCAGGGCTATCAATTCGAAGAATTATACTATCAACTTTTGAAATTTCCTTTACTATTTTCACCCTTTTTGAGTGTTACATAAAAATATTTAGCTAGTTTTTTTATACATCTTTATCTCATCTTTTTTATCCCAGGAGAAGGACTCAAATTACGATGCATGGTCAGTACGAGCAAGAGGGTATTTGGCTTCCAAGAGAGTATGGAGAGTAATAGAACCAGATTCCGTGAGCGACGATTCCTCGTGGGGAGAGACTGATTAGGATACCAACGCGACGGCTCTACACCTGCTTCAATCACTGGTGAGTGATAATTATTTGGAAGATATCACCAAAACAACCATGGCAAGAGAGGCATGGCAGATTTAGGCTAGAATACATAAGCCAGACAACCCATTAAGCACGGCACTGCATATTAAGGCGATGGTGAAACTCGAGAAGGATGACGAGATTAGTATGCATGATTATATTGGGAAAATTCAGAATTATGCAGCTAAAATTAAGAATGGCGGTTTGGAAATTCCCAAGAAGTTCCTTGGGATGCTGGTCTTGACTGGTTTGCCCTTAAAATATGGGAGTATGAGATCAGTGAAGCTGTCCGAACAACTCACGATGGAGAAAGTGAAATCTGATCTGCTTTTAGAAGAGATTCGGTTAAGGGAAGTGGATTCGAAGCAAGATGAGGGTGGAAGGGCCCTGATCACCAGTTCCTTTGGGAAACAAGAGGAAGGGAAAGAAGCAGCAGAGTGGTCAATGGCCAAAAACTGATGGACGGTATGAGATGTATGAGGACAGTAAAGACCTCAGAGTACAAAAGAAAAACGAAGACTTCAAGGGACAGACGAAGGTGCTGAAGTGTTTTCATGAGAAGAAATCGTTTGAGGAGACTCAAGGCAGTGAAGCCAAAGGCGGCATACATAGTGCGAAAATCTGAGCCGACTGTCCTGTGTGTGGTGCACTGCCACAGCATCAGGGAAGATATGTTAGCCAACAAGAACTAACGGTTCCTAGACAGTGGGGCAAGCCACCACATAACCACATACAGAAATAAGTTCAAGACTTATGAGGAAGGAAATTTTGGAATGGTTGAGGTTGGAACGGCAAAAGAGTGCCGTCAGCTGGTCGAGGAAACGTTGAACTCGAAATTCTTCCAAGATTTGGAGGCAGTAAGGCGGTATTGGTGGAAGTGTTGCATGTGCCAGATATCATGGTAAATTTGCTGTCTGTGAAAAGAATGGAGGACCGTGGATTGGAGACAGTGTTAAAGGATGGTGAGGGTGTAGTCACCAACAGAAGTGGTTTGATTCTGCGTGTGATTCATGAGCGCAGAATCTACAGAGTGGAGACAGAGCACACGTCTCTCCAAGGGGCTACGCACAAGGTAACAGTGATGGATGTCACCTGGCATCAGCGTTTCGGCTATTTCCAGACGCTACATAAAGCCGCAATGAGTGGAAAGACCAAAGACGGCACAGTTTTCGTCGAAGGGAAGCTAGAGAGGAGCATGTTTCCTGTGCCAAGTGGGCAACGAACTTCCAAGGTGTTGCAGATCGTACACTCAGATGTTTGTGGACCAATAAAGCCCAAGTCATCAGGGGGAGGAAAACTGGATTCAAGAGCGGAGAGATGTGTTTTCCTTGGATACAAGCCCAGCATGAAAGGATACAGGCTGTGGAGTCTTGATAAAGAAAAGATTATCATATCTCAGGACATTCACATGTTGTAGGTAGACCACTTCCCAATCGGTTCAATGCCAGCTCATCAAGATTTCATCGATTAGGAACATACAGAAAGGTGGGAATTCACTTTACAGTACTTCATGAACTGAATGAGACTTCAAGATTTATCCTTTTAAAGAAGACTACACCTTTCTACAAATTAATTAAGACCTCACTACAAATTAATTTACAAATTAAAATCAGCGGGCATTAATACGGAAGTAATTGAATGGGTAAAAAATGTTCTCCACGAGAGGGAACAACAAGTAGTACTGGATGGAATTAGTTCAAACAAAGTCAAAGTTACTTCAGCCATACCTCAGGGCAGCATAATTGGACTTTCTTATATATATCAATGACCTGAGCAACAAGATAAATAGCAATGTGAGGATATTTGCGGATGATTCAGTAATATATAGAGAAATAACAAACGCGGAGGATCGTGATATCCTATCAAATGATTTAGCCCACATTCATAGGTGGTGCGAAAAATGGCAATTAGAACTGAATGTTAGTAAATGCTCTGTCGTTAATTTCTTTGAAAGAAAACAAAATTGTCCGAATTACCCTTACAAAATTAACAGAATAAATTTAAATATAGTAGAGTCAGTTGAACCCGTTCTCGGGATCACTCTTGCAAATAACTTAAACTGGAGCATTCATATNGCGAAACTCAACTCGCGCTATTCTTTCATGACTTTTTAACATCTGCCGAGAAAAAGCAGGTGGATGCTATTTTCCTAGATTTCAAAAAGGCCTTCGATAGAGTTCTTCACCACAAATTAATTTACAAATTAAAATTAGCAGGTATTAGCAAGGAAGTAATTGACTGGGTAAAATATTTTCTCCGCGAGAGGGAACAACAAGTAGTACTTGATGGGATTAGTTCGAACAAAGTCAAAGTTATTTCAGGCGTACCTCAGGGCAGCGTAATTGGACCTCTTCTCTTCCTTATATATACTATATCAATGACCTGAGTGACAAGATAAATAGCAATGTGAGGATATTTGCAGATGATTCAGTAATATATAGAGGTAATATCAAATGTGGAGGATTGTGATATCCTATCAAACAACTTTGCCCACATTCATAGGTGGTGCAAAAAATGGCAATTAGAACTTAATGTTAATAAATGCTCCATTGTTAATTTCTTCAAAAGAAAACAAATTTGTCCGAATTACCCATACAAAAATTAACGGAATAAATTTATACGTAGTAGAGTCAGTTGAACTCTTGCGAATAACTTAAACTGGAGCATTCATATCCAAAAAATCTGCGGTAAAGCAAACAAAAAGCTTGGCTTCATAAAGCGCATTTTAGGTAGATGTGATGAAAAGGTTAGAGAGCGATGCTATTTTACCTTGGTCAGACCCCATCTTGAATATGCGGCAAGTGTATGGGATCTGGCGGACAAAACGTACACCCGCAAACTCGAGAAACTGCAGCACAAGGCAATATGTTTTGTGAAAAAATGCTACGATAAAAAAGCCAGTGTTACAAAAATGCTCTTGGGAATCCTTGAAAGAAAGGAGATTGGAAGCTAGGCTGCGATTACTTGATGAATTTCGAGAGTGTGTTTGCAGAAGACGTAATGAATATTATGAGACCCCTCTGCTATTTTGGCCGATCCGACAATGAATAGATGCTAGGACTAGTCATTTTAAGGACTCATTCTTTCCGCGAACGATATATGCGATAACAATAGGTTAAAAAAATAGTCCGGACCCTTGGTGTTTTCACCCCCTGCCACATGCCGAAAGTCGGCTTGTAGGGTATTGATGAAGATGCAGAAGACTATATGCTATTGGATAATGAGTAGTAATAGTGATATGAATGATTCTTGGTTCAATGCAACAATGGTTTAATTTCTCAAAAATGTTCTTAGAGAGAAATTGTGCCTGTCCATAAACTGGGACATATGACAATACTACAGGCAGGAAAATCATAATCTCAAAGCTTGCAATATGCAAACAACATTTGCTTGTACATGAAATTAGTTTTATCAACCACCTTCATATAATTAATACAAAGCAGAACATGTTATTAAGTGTGTAACAGATAAATGAGATGAAATATACTGGGATTAATACACAAAAGCAACAAACATAGACGTTAAATCTGACCAATGTCCTACTTTATAGAGCTTGCCATACGTAGTCAAACTGACACATATCTTTACTTAAAAAAGCTCTGTAAACTCATTAGATTCCAAATAGTACGTTTAAAATGATAGAACGTATCACTTTAGCCCTTATTGCTCAAAAAATGCATTCCAAAGGACCTTAACTGAAATAAATATACTGACATTGGCTTAGAAATATTTAAAATACAGGAAAACCATGTTGACTTAGAAATATAAAAATGGAAATTTTAGTAAAAGGTAGATCAGCAATTACATTAGTATGTATGAAAGTAATAGTCTTCATTGGTAGAGCTGTCTGCAGTTAGGATACTGTCTGCTGTTGAAGATACTTGGGAAGAGAAGGTTTGCATATAATATGAATAGTGAATAACTTCCATTATTTATAATGCCCAATTCATGTCCTTTTAACAAAAGGGATAATGTTTAAAACAATTGGCCAGGGCTGACTTTCCTGGGAGTCAAATTTCCTTAAATTCTGCTTAGGAAAGAATTAGGGCATTAGGTAATGCAAGGATATGCAAGGTAATGCAGTTCTAATTATGTACAGCGGAAAAGATCTAGATGAATTTTTCTTTAGATTGGTAAAAATAGGGAAAGAGTTCAGAAAACATCAGATGAGAAAATTACCCAAAAGAAGTATATAAAATTACTTTGAAGCTCTGTAATGAAATCGTTAAAATGAGCAAAGGGGTACAGTACAGCTATCAGGGGTTTACATTTGCATTTACATTTGAACCCTGCAAACCGCTAGAGCGCATGGCAGGGGGTTAGTTTCATTTACACCACAAAAAAAAACATTATTATATTGAGATCATCACATGTGCGTCCGTCCCCCTATTTATCTCAGAAATGGCTTGACTTAGAGATCTGAAACAAACCGCAAACCGGGTTCAACCCAAGAGCACATAATACGTTTCCATAAGAGATGAATGTACAAGATGTAAAACACGATTTCATGACTTGCAGAGGTTGTTTCTTTAATAAAATTAAATTAGAAACAATGGTCCTATGAAATTGAGACAAGTGTTTCAAGAAAGGAAAATTATCATAGATTCTTATTATAGTTGTATGACATTTATATAAATCCAAAATTTTGATAAATTACACTGAAATTTCGTAAAATTTTTGGAAAATAAACAAACCATCACTTTGACGACTAAGGCCATCGTTGAATGTTGATTTCATGAATTATCCCATATAAGTACATGGGGATAACCAGTTCTTATATTTTTAAGTAATGTTCGTAAAGTAAAATGACTTGAAAACAGTAAAATAAATATTATAAATAATGGTAAGAAATAATTTGAGTTATTATGATCTTATGACGGAATGTTTCTGGCTTAGAAGGACCAGATACATACGANAATAACTCAGACTAATTGCATCTGCATATTTTACGAATGCTTTTGAGGAATGATTTTTAAATATAGTAAAGTTATCGATTAGTTATTAATTATAACGAACTAATATATAATAAATGTTGATGTGAAGAGAATTGATGAATTGAAACAGTTTCTCCATCACAAATGATGAAAGATGGATAAGATTTCAGCATCATTTCAAGACTTGCACATTTTTATCTTTCTTTTACTTTTCAACTGTATGGTCATATTCTGTCAGCTTATTACTTACTTATGTTAGTTTTTACGTTAGTTATTACTTACTTATATCAGTCCCTTCTTTTGGCATCCTATTATGTTCCCCTTCAGTGGGATGCAAATAATTTGTATTGGTTTGGACAATCACTTCACCACAGTGTAATGATCAAAGAGAGCATAATGATGAAGGAAAGAGTAATTTCCACACAAAAGGTTTTATTTAAACCAGTTTTGTCCCATCTAAATAAAACCTTTCTAGTGAAAATCGCAAAGTTACTATTCACTTTGTTATGATGTTGTTCCATGAAGTCCAGCTTTATTATACATATATCTCTTTATATAGATGCTTCTCCGGATATATACACATATAAAGAATAGGTACTAAAAATGAGGCAGAAGGAATTGCCACACAGAGCCGCCGATTTTTTGTATGTCTGAAGTTCAAGAATTCTTTTAGGGTATTTCGCGTTAAGATAAAAAGTTGCAATTCACGGTGTTGTTATAATAGATTGATGTTTATCCAATGCTCTAAGGATATATGCCCTAATGGCCCAGGTTCGATGCTAGGACCATTCGAATGACCGAAATAAAAAAAATTTGTTAGGGTATTTCCTGGTAAGATAGAAAGTTGAAATTCGGGATGTTGATAGAAGGTATATATTCATACTGTATGCCGTAACATTTCAGTCCTAGTGGAACCAGGTTCAATGCTGGGACAATTCGTATAGACGAATTTTCAATAATTCGTTTAAGGCATTGCAGTTGGTGGATGGCAGTCGGTCTATGGCAGATGGTGTATAATGCCTTAGTGAATCTATATTACATTAAGCTTGCAGTGTGGAAGCAACTTTTACTCATGTGTGTGTGTGTATATACATACATACATAAGTGTTCTACCTTTCGGTAGGTCCATGTGCCCTAATATTCCCTATTCATAGCCCTTTCTTTCGCTACCTGGTAACTTACCCCATCCTTTATGTCATCTAACATTTTTTGCCTTTGCCTTCCCCTCTGTCTTTTCACTTGCATTCTACCCTCTATTACATTCTTCAGCAATCCTTCACACCCCTTCTCTGGACTACAACCTTGTCGTGGTGGAAGGGCTTGCGTGTTCCTATGACCTAGAGAGCGCATATAGTGTGTGTGTTTGTATATATATATAATATATAGTGTGTGTATATATATATATATATAATAACAATAATAACACGTCTTTATTTAGGGGCGATATTGAGACTAATTAGTCCCTTCTTACATCTAACATTTAGTCATTACAGAAAGAATGAAAGAGGTATTGGGAGCTGAACTAAAGAAAAGCGATAAAAGAAGAAACTATGATGTGGGTTTAAAAAAAACCTAATTTTGCACTTAGGAAAACATTAAAACCCTGCAGGAAAACACCTA
>KZ309058.1:304811-324095 GCA_000376725.2 Ladona fulva
GAAGTCCGCTTTTTTCCTAGATGTCCAAACCCGGGACTTTACGGCAAAAAAATCGGCGGCTCCGTGAGGCACTTCCTTCTGCCTCGCCTTTAGTATCCTATATGTATATATATCTATATATATATATATATCCGGAGAAGCGTCTATATAAAGAGATATATATTGTGTAATGCTATGTAATGTAATAGTAATGTAATAGTAATGCTAAAAGCACTAATTAGAATACCTCAAATACTGCGCCATGCACCATTGGGCACCAATAAGTGCATACATCACTATATTTGGCATGTTTAATACTACATCTCATATGAGGCAGTTGGTCGAAGGACAGCTGGTCGCCGGGACTACCTGTTGCTAGCCTTTTTGTCGCTGAGACATTTGGTCAAAAGATTATTCGTCACTGAGACAACTCATCGTGAGATTTCTCGTAATTGAGACAACTCTTCGTAGGATTATTCGTCGCTGAGGCAACTAGTCGAAAGACAGCTTGTCGAAGAGACTACTTGTCAAAAGACAATTTGTCGATGGAAGGGAATGTTGTTATTCATGGTAAAGTTATCGGTGCATTACTATTGTTATGGTGTAATAAGTTAAGTATTCATTATAATAACTCAGAGTATTTGTATCTGCATATTTTAGGAATGCTTTTGAGGAATTATTTTAAAAATATAGTAAAGTTATCGATTAGTTATTAATTATAACGATGTAATAAATTAAATATTTATATTCTCACTCATCATAGACATATCGACAGATGAATGCGTTGATGAATCAGGTAGCCCTTGATGACGATGCATAGAAGTATCGAGTAGTTATATTTATCGTTATGGACGGAAACGTTATTTTGTTTTTCGTTACGTTATAACTAAATAATAACTTTTGATTCATTATGAAACAGAAAATCTGCTCATTTCTAGTAGCTTACATTGAGAAAACTGCACAGGAACGAAAGCTCATATGGACATTGTAAATGGAAGTTACCAGACATTTGCTTCTTTATGCATGTGTCACCTACTATTATAGTATTAGTAAGGTAATGCAGTAAAACACTGTGAGTACTAATTTTTTACGAAATGTTAATTATAACAAGATTAGAACAAACGTTTATAAAGTATTTTGGAAAATTCTTTTTATCTGTACAGTTAAACAATCGACCTTGAAAACAAAGATTCTTTTAAGGACAATCAATATATTTAATACAATGACATTTGGTTCATCAAATTTTCATGTAATTGGATTTACATCAATTCTCATACCTCTGATACCGTTGAGAAATGGACTGTAGAAGTATAAACTTTAAACATTTTCACCTAGTGTTATTAATGCTGGAAGCCGCTTGCAATTTGCAAATACTGAGAAAGATGGAATACAGTGGGTAAAGTGCATTCCCCAGCCCAAAAATTTCTTAGAATCATCCTTTAGTAAAGAATCAACCATTCCTGCGTGGATGTTAAGAAAGAGGAACGGGTTATTGCCTTGTTCCTTGGAGCTCCTGCAGAGAGGAGGTTCCAACATTCAGGAAGGGTACATTTTAGTGGTGACATATTTCCAATATGCAGCAACCGAAAGGTTAACTGAGAAAATGAACACTTGAAAACATTCTTAAAACTCAAATATTATATTAATGCATGAAATATAGGAAATATCCATGCGAAGATTGTTGATATGACGAGGAAATGTAATATCTCTGGTAGAAAATATCAATTCGGAAGTTTCTCCATGCTAAAAATTCAGCTATTGATTTCCGAAACCTTTATATAGTATGAAGCCACATGCTGAAGGGATATTGTATATTTTTAATCATTATGGTAAGCAAACAGTTTGAGTTTGAAAATGCGAACATTTCATACTTAAGAGGAAGAAATAGAATTTACAGCGTAGCATGATGAATGTTATTCACTTGATTTTTTAAAATGCTGTTAATTACATTCAGATACATAAGTTTAGACATTAAACTTCTCCAGGTGAAAAATAATGTGATAAAGAAGCAACAGAAACTTTCCAAATTACGAGATGCAAAGCTCTAAGAGAATACTTGATTAAGTACATAGGGTGGAAATTTACAGCTTGTTTACAATTTTATCTCTGTAAAACATTTACCGTAATCTCTCCAAAAACTGTTTCATTTAAAGACTGAAACTCTTTCTAAAAATTATTCACAGCATTTACTCACCAAAAAGAAACACTTAAAGAAAATATTCAATGTCACAATTTTCATGTCAATTTTCTCAAAATATTTGCTACGGATTTATTCAAAATAGATTATGTGCAAAATAGATGGTAAGAATGCTCTTCAAAGTTCCTATTATCGAAAAAAGTAGTGGAGGGAAAATAACTGAAATTCTTACCATAGAAACCTAAATATGATGTACAAAAAACCTTTTCTTTAATGTCTCGTTACTAGACGTTTAAACTATGCTAGGCTCGCCCTCATGGAGTGACCTTTGGTGACTTTGCTATGGGATGAAAGCCCTCGTCGTTGCAAGTCATGGAAAAATGAAAGTTGCCAAAAATATTTTGGAGAGCATTCGTAATAAAGCAACGGTTATATCTGATAGTGCAGTGAGATTTAATCTGGATTACAAGCCATCATAATCTCAGAAATAATGAATACGCTACATTTTAAAGAAAATTGATGATTTTTTACGGTTTCCTTTGAACCGTTGTTTTAGGTTCTTTTACTTAAGCTACAAGATATTTATTATGACAAAATTTGCTTTGTTTCATACACTTTCCATCGATGCATTACAAATTGCAATGAAAAATATTTGAGAAAAAATGATGGGTATGTCAGCAATTTTTGAGAAAATGCATCAAGAATTACAGTCGCCTACCAGTTTTCATTCTATTCGTGTAGAGAAAAAATTCAAGCGAGAAAGTTTCTAAGGAAACATTGAATTTATTTTCTATGAATGTTTAAATCCATCAAATTTATTATTAACATCATAAAACGAATTTTATTGCAGACTCGGAGCTGAACGCTGGGCACACTGTAACGATTCCAGTTTACATACACAATGTATGATTAGAAAGAAGTTAAATTCGCTTGCTTGAAAACCTATGTTTTATATTTGAAAGGAATGACTACAGGTGTAAAAATATTTCAGCATGTGAGACTTATTTTATGGAACTACTGCTGTGGAAAGGGAAATATTCATACACAGGCTTAGTTATCTATATATATATAAAGTAGGAATTCTATGGGTTTGTGTGTTTACACTTATTTACATTTACATAAATACCACTTGTATCGCTTAATAAGGAATGTTTTTCAAAATAGTTTTTGCAACTTTCATTTTTCCATGAATTGCAACAATCAGTGCGATCCTTCCATAAGCAAAGCTTACACCAGAGTTCATTTCATGAGAGTGAATGTAGTATAGTTAAGATGCCTTTCTGTAGTTAGTAATGAGACATTTATGCAAAGGTTTTATCACATCATATTTCTGTTGTTATGGTACAGATTTGAATTATATTTTTCAATCCACAACTTTTACTATTTATTTCGATAGTAGGCACAGCATTCTTACCTATCAACGATTTGAAATGGATATTTGTAATGGATACATACTCAGATTCGAATACGCTGAGTTATTATAATGAAAACTTAACTTATTACACCATAACGATAATAACACACAGATAACTTCACCATGAATAACAACATTCCCTTCCGTCGACGAGTTGACTCAGCAACGAATAGTCCTTTGACGAGTTGTCTCAACGAAGAGAAGTCTCACAATGAGTTGTCTCACAATGAGTTGTCTCAGCAACGAAAAGTCTAGCGACTGGTAGTCCCAGCAACTAGCTGTCCTTGGACCAACTGCCCCTGAACCCTCATATGCGCAGTGAGGAGACATTGTATTGCAGTTGAATACCAGTATTTAATAGTAATGATGTTGTACCTGAATGAATCATTGCTTAATTCTATGATACTACTATCTTAAAACAAACATCACTGGGATAAATTGTCATCTGCGATACTGTCAAATGAAGTTGAATAAAGTTTGCTAAAATGTAAATTTATTGATGCCCTCACGAATGGAGTACTTTTCATACCAATTGAACTATAAAAAGAGGTATTCTGTTAAAGCAGTAAATTGGAAAATATACTCTGAATTGTGGGTGTGTCTGGCTGTGACACTACTTAATGGTAATTTATTTCTGATTTAGGACTCCAAGGAGGGAATACAAAAGCAACAGAGCACTGACAATCAGCCTTGTAGATTAGTAAATTAATTCAAAATCAATTTAACTTTGAAAGAACTGTAATTAATAGTAGTGGTAATAATGAATGATGTCAAGAACTAATTCAGTGGCCTACTTAGACAAATGTAAACAATATAATTATGATAGAATAGAAATTAAAATAACTCTCATATCATAAGGTATTATTTAATTATCATGAAAAGCTAATTCATAATGATTCTAGGTACAAATTGCATACACATTTAAAATTTTGCTTCCTCCTTAGATACAATTTGTTGAGCATCCAAGCAGTCTTCAGCTGTATAAGCTTCTCTTGTGCTAAATAACAACAACACATTTGTTATTGGCACCCATCTTAATTAGTTTTTACAGTTTGGAGAACCAGTCTATCTTATCCCTTCAGTGCTCGCGTGGGGTGTATGGTACACCTCACGATGCTATTTCGATGAAAAATACCCTTTCCCTTACTTTAAAAATTTTTCCTTTTCAGTATCTGGAGATGGACGTTTTCCAACTTTTCCCAAAGTTTCAACTATTTTACCCGAAATTTCGTCAATTTATTAATTATATTCTTATAACTTACCCGACCTTCCGCTGCAATTTGTAGGAAGGATGCTTCCTATCCGTCGCGTTATTGTCCTTTTTGAGTTTTGTAGAACTTATTACTGTAATTTATTTAGTATATGAATGATTTAGACGTGCGTGGTAAGAATTTTTCCCTTTTCTGAAGTATTGGTATGGGTTTAGGGGTCTCATGTGAGCATGTGCTGTTTATGAGGACGGCCGGCGTCTGTCTCAAGTGGCTTGTTGAATGATGAGGGTTAGATATTTTCTAGAGTTAGAGTCTAGTAAAACTTACGGTGATGAAACATGGACTCCTAACCAATCCCTTGTTTTCTTATTCTTGCCTACGATGGTTTTGGGTATTGGAGATCGACCATCACAGTCTTATGTGTACATCTTCCCTGCTCCGACGCTTCGTTCAATTGTGCTGGGAATTCTAGTCATAAACGAACTTCAGTGTAATTTTTCAATATAACAAGGATATACAACAGTCTATTTTGTGAACCGGAGTTTGCTGTGTCCTATAAACATCTTCCAGATTCAACCACTTAGGATTTTCAAAGGTATGTACGAATATTTCATTTACTATCAGGGAAATAGCTCGTTTTAAAATTTTATAAACGAAAGTCAAAATGTTTTTTTTTCATTTCAATCGATAGGCATTCTAAGACCGTTCATTAGTAGTTGGAACAAGGAAATAAGTTGAAGCTTTCCATATTTATTTCCACAATATATGTTGATCTGTCTGAAAATGGATTTTGCAGTACTTGAACCAATTTCCAGTTTTTCATCATCTGAGAATTTTGGAGGTTTGTACAAATCCTTTGATAAACTTAGCGAGTGAGATTTTCCTTTCGACTATGTTATGAATAAATCTTAGTGTAATCTATTTCACTCCATAGATGTGTAAAATGCAGTCTGAAATGGATAAAGATTGTTGCTCTCCTTTTTACCGAAACTTCAGAAGATGAAATATCCGATGATGAGTCCTTTTAAGACTGCCTAATTGAATCTCCGCATGAAACAGACAGTGAACAAGATGTTAGTGATTGTGACGATGAAACTATCCCCCAAAATGATAACCACCATTTGATTGGAAAAGACAACATTACAAAATCGAACAAAAAAGAACCTCGACGTAATATAAAAAGGCAATCGCATAATATTTTTTCGGAGCGACACGGTCTCAAGGGGGATAAAGAAGGCATTACACTCCCAGTGGACTGTTTCAACCTTCTCTTTGATGAGGAAGTTATTAAGTTACTTGTAGAATATTCAAATTTCTACCATTGCCGAAAAGTATTCCCGTAAGAGGGATGCCAAACCAACAGATGAATTGGAGATAATGTGTCTAATAGGTCTCCTTTTTTATTTGGGCACTAATAAATCCGGACATCAAAATATAAAGGATATCTGGGATCAAAATGGATTGGGTGTGGATATTTTTTATGCTTCAATGAATAACCAAAGGTTCTTTTTTCTATTGAGATGTTTACGGTTTGACAATGTAAGAGATAGAGGAATTAGACAGGCAACAGATAAATTAGCAGCCATACGGGAGATTTTCGATCACATAGTCCAAAATTTTCAGAAGTATTACACAATGGGAGCATTTGCTACGGTAGATGAACAACTCATAGGCTTTCGAGGGAGATGTAGTTTCCGCCAGTTCTTACCGAGGAAACCTGCTAAGTATGGAATAAAAATCTTTGCTCTTGCAGATGCCTGCATTTTTTATACAGTAAATTTAGAGATATACTGTGGAACACAACCCCAAGGGCCCTATCAGGTCAGCAATAGCCCAGCGGATATTGTAAAACGTCTTCTTAGGCCCGTTTTAAATGCAGGGAGAAATGTCACTGCTGATAACTGGTTCGTTAGCGTGCCTCTTGCAGATTTACTGAAGCAAAAAACAACAACAGTAGGCATGGTTAGGAAAAATAAGAGGGAACTACCATCACTACCATAACTGAAAGGCAGAGAAGAGTTTAGCAGCATCTTTGTGTTTAAGAAAAATATGACTTTAGTGTCCTATATTCCTAAGAAGGGAAAAAATGTTATAATGATCTCAACAATGCACCACAATACCAGTATAGATTCATCAACACAGAGACAGAAGAAACTAGACATTGTAAAATTTTATAACTCAACGAAAGGAGGAGTGGATACTGTAGATAAAATTTGTGGTTCTTACAACATAGCAAGAAATACGAGACGGTGGCCATTTGCTATATTCTACCATCTTCTGAATACTATAGGGATCAATTCATTTATATTGCATAAGAATATATTCCCGGAGAGTAATATGAACAGGCGGAAGTTCCTCCGAGAAATATCGAGGGATTTGACGAGGCCATTCATAAGTAGAAGAAGTTCCCTACCTAGGCTGCCCTCAGAACTGAGAAAAAAAATTGAGAAACATCTCAATTGCAGGGAATGGAGAGAAAAAGGAAAGGCAGTAGCGGTGCAGTGTTTGTCCGCGGAAGAAAAACATAAAAACACAAACATATTGTGAGAACTGCAAAAGGTTTGTGTGTGCCAATCACATGCTTAGAGTATGCAAGGAGTGCTATGACAATATCAGGAAATAAAGATTTCTGTACCTAATTTTCAAAAATTCTTAAGCATAAATCCTCATTAATTTTGAGTTCTTAAGTTTTCATTTAATTCAAGTAGAAGCAGTTGTAGTTATTCAACTAAGGGACCATCATAATGATGTGCATAAATAAAAATTATACAACGGTAAATGTCTGTATTATTCACTTTTTACCTTCTGTTTTAATCCTCCAATTATTTATAAGGTTTTGATGTTAATTTTTGTGCTAATGATAATTGATATGTTGCTAGAATTATCACTGATTTTTGAGATCGTTTGCCCTTACTTGCGGAAACCCATATTTGGGTTGTTGCGATAAATCCAGGAATGACCACAGGATCATCATTACCGAAATTGGGTACTAAAAGCATGCTAAGTTAATCATTAGTATAAATATGTATTTAAAATAATAAAATTGTAAAGATATTTTCCATCTTCGATAAGAATACTACTGGGGTGTACCATACACCCCACCCAAGCACTCACGTTCGAAAAATCGACGCGAGCACTGAAGGGTTAATAAGTAGGGGGAACAATGCTCTACGAAGATAACTTCCTTCTCAGCATTTCATTAGATTCCTCAGATATTATATTATCTAAATCAAATTCACTATTTATTTACAAAAACTTGAATAGCAGTTAAGAATACTTTAGAATAACAATTATTATAAATTTCTGCTGAGGTAAAATCTCTTCCAAGTCTTTCTCTACAGACTGAACAAAACATCAGTAATCAGAGAAAATAGCCCTTTAGGTTTTCAGAATTAATTCATTTATTATATAACAAGGGAAAAGTTATTTAAACTTAGTACAGAATTCAATATTAAAGGAAACTAAGGTTCACTTGGACTCAAACCCAGTCATGTAGCTATTTTCCACACTCCTTGGGGTTCAGCCACATGGATCTTAGTAATTTACCTTTCCTCAATCCTTTAGATTATATTTACTTTCAAGTAATGCAGGTATGATTTACATACATTTATTCAATAATTTTAATTAATATATTTGCAGCTGTCAATTCATAAAATGCATACCACATTTTTTTAATGGCATCATCTTTGAAAACCAATGCTTAGAGCCAACCTCAAGAGAAAAGGTTTACTTTGCCTAAAAATGCTCCATACTAGGACTATCATAATAGGAGTTCTTTCAGCAACCTGGTTTACTTCCACTTAAGGCCAACTAGAACTGGCTCCTAAATATGTTTCCGTTTGTCACAGATTAAAATTGTCTTAGATACTAGAAATCACTTTGACCATTGATTTATGGGAGAACTTGTTTAGCTTGTTTAACAACTTATTTTTATTGTTTCAAAAAGTAGCAGAGAATCCTCTTTAAGTTACAACTTCATGTGAGAAATACTGAGTTATCTACAGCCAATCACTTGAGAAGAAGCATCTGCATGTTTAAAGTTATGCCTATCCAAAGATTTATGAGATTTAACTATTTGGCTAGAGGTATCGTTGAAACCTAAATAGAATCCTATTCTAGTCAAACCATCATTATCATGCAAGAAAGGATAAATCATTCCAAGTTTCAACAAAATATGAGATGGTGGGTGTCAAACATTGATCTTTCTAGATGAACTGACATGGAACTAAACAAATATAAATGGTACATCAAAGATTATGAGTGTCAGAGTTAATTAGCAGAGTAAGAGGTTTGTAAGCAATATTTCCATACAATACAACTGGAAAGGATGCTGAAAAAAAGATAACGAAAATGTAAAGATGACTCACCAGCTGCTCTAAATCTGACATGCAGCCGTCTCCCTCTTGCGAATTTCTCTCTGTCGTTTCATTTTGACACATGAACTGATGACGAGATGCCATTGGAGAGCTCTCGAGGCATCGAAGGTCTTGCAGACTGCCCCAAAGTCCACCTCCATGGCCAGATATATTGGGATGAGCAGGAGTGTTCTTGCTTGCAATAGACCAATCAGAGATGCATTCCAAGGATCCTTGACCCACTCTGTTCAGCAAAGACTCGCGGTCAGTTCCCTCAAATTGCAGAATCCCTCTCCCTTTAATATCCTCCAGACTGTGGGTCATCCCTTGCTCCCTTGCAGACTTCATCCTTCTCCTCCTCCTGCGCTCATCCCTTGCAGACACAGGAGACTTCACTCTGTCAGAGACAGTTGGAGGTGCAGGTAAACCATACACTTTTGGACTTAGTTTATAAGAAAGAAGAGGATCATCAATGACAGCTTCGGATGGCTGCAAAGGCCTGTGCCCAAAAGAAGATAATGATGATGAAGATGAGGGCTTTGGTATGGGACCAACTAGACACACACTTGATTCCACCACCCAAGTCTCAGAACATTCTTTGGCTCCTTCTTCCTCTTTCACATTGCTATCTGACATATCAGGGAACTGACACTTGCTGACAATCACGGGATCTGGCATAGCACGCACAGTAAGTCGCCCTCCGGAAGCACACGGACAACTCAATGAGCTGTTAGCTTGTCGGGAGGCATGAGGTGCAGCTGCCTCGCGATCTGACACATCCAATGCCATGGCACCCCTGTCATCCCTGAATCCAATGCCAGAATCCGAATTGCTGGATGTGCTACTTGGATGACGACCACCACCACTACTGAGAGAGGGTGTCACAGAAGCTAATGCAGGAGGAACACCAGGATCTACAAAGAGGAGAAGATCTCCCAAGGATGTTCTATTGTTTTCACCACGAGTCTTTCTTCTCCTGTTTGGCATTCCAGGAGAGTCTATGTCGTCTGTTCCAGAAGCAGTGCCAGAGTTATTTCCTTTTGAAACAGATCCTCCACAAATGGAAGCTATGGCTTGAAGCACAGGAATTGCAGAATCTGGAAAAGCCACACACTCCCCAGAGCATCCAATGCCAAAGGCACGAGCATGAGCTGCATGGGAGTTGTGTGGCCTTAGGCCAGGCTCCACCGCAAATACGTGACAAGAACTACGGCCAGTTAGAGGAAGTGAAGGCGGATGAAGAAGATTACGATCCCCTTCGGCTGCAGCTGGTGATGTGGTAACCACCAAACCGAAAAACCTTGCATCAGCACAAGCACATAACGCAGCAATCCTATCGGCAGGATAAGATGCTAAGGTGTTTCCAGAGGCAGAAGACACCTCTACACATCTGCGGCGACGACGCCCAGATCGGACAGACAAGAGGACCACAGCATGAGCACGTCTTTCAGCACGCATTCTCCTAATGCATCCACGCACTACTTGCATCCTTCTTCCTTCCTCTGGCATTTCAATACTTCCCAAATATCCCACAACTGCTTTGTACAAAGGGGCCTGACTATTGATTGCCTCACCCTTTCTTGAAAGATCTACATTGAGTCCAGAACCACCAACATCTGCTCCTTCTAACCCTTCATTCTGAGCATCAACTTCATTTTCCAGCAATGCATAGGGCATTGACGTCAGCCTTTCCCTATGCCTTGGAATTGATACTGCTCCACACCTCCTCTCTTTTCTTTCCTTTCTATCCTTTCGAAGAGGAGGCCTTCCTGGAATTGCTGCAGGTGGAGGCATAAGGATTGATGGAGGGACTGGAAGATCCAAACAGAGGTCTTGAGTCTCATTCTGCTGTCCCCAGAGTGTAACCATCTCTTGGAACATGGCTCCAGTTTTTAAATCCTGCACAACTCTAGCTGCTCGAGCTGGGGTACTCTGGGCAGAAGAGATGCCCCTTGCAGCACTAGGAGAGCGTCCACCACCACCAGAAGTGCGTGCACCACCAGAAGACCTAGTTCGTGGCTTGTGAATGTGGCGCAGTCGAGGAGGCCTTGGCCTGATGTATGACCTGTCTGGTGGAGGGATCCTTCCTCCAATGGCTCCACAAATTTTGACGAGTCCATCATTTCGAAGTGATTTCTCTCTAATTTCTCCATCGTCAGCATCAGAAGAAGAAGAAGATGCTACCGGAGAGACAACTTCTGTGTCTGAGGCACTGGTGTCCGAAGAAGGAGAAAAGTAGTAAGTCTCAGCAACTTTGAGGGTCAATAGAGGAGCAGAGGCTCCAACAAGACGCACTACGTCATCATGAGGTGCTCGTGCAACACTTTTGCAATTGACTGATATTAAATGGTCGCCAGGGCGCAGCCCAGCTCTTTCAGCAGGGCTACCTGGGACTATGCAACTCAGAATGCAAGGACGCTGTCCAGAGATGGTGAAGCCAAAACCACCTCTCCCCCTGCGCAGTTCTACAGTTCGAACTCCCCCATGATGATGGTTGTGATGACCATGGTGAGTGGAATGGTGATGAGATAACTTCCGCCTCCGTCGACGCTGAATTCCAGCAGAGATGGGGTGCATGACCACATGAATCTCCTGCACTCCTTGAGATGTCTCCCCACCTCCAAGTAGAGCTAAAATAAAAAATGAGTATGAATTACCAACTACTGCAACATGAGTTTCAATCCTTAACTGAATATATGGCTAAGTTTTTCATCAGATACTAAGAGAGATATCCATAAGTGTATCCCTAAATTATTATTTAAAACTTTCAGGATTACTATTTTTTGACAGCAAAACTTAATAAGAAAATTGTTGATACACAAAAAAGAATTCTCAAGACTTAAAATTTAGGCTAACTAAAGAAAATATATCAGTAATTATCTTCAAAATTAATACTACTACAGTTAATCTCAGCTGTATTCATCTTCCGAGCACAATCAGATAATTTGTTTTGTATTTTCAACTCTCAGCACATTACGTGGTATTGTGCTTCAATAATCATTAATTAGATAGAACCTGTAGGACAACAGGATACAGGTCGGATAAAAGTATTTCATAGAAAGGCAAGTTATTTCAATGGAAGTCACTAAGTTTCACAGGATGATACTACAACAGCAATAACCATGACATTTACTTAGTATGAATTACTACACAGGAGGTAAAATATTCAATATCATGAACTGCCTCAATTTAATGTAGAACACCGATCTGGTAATGATCAAAAATAAATTATTATTTTATGTGCGTAATTATCCAGAGTAAAATCTTCCCTGAGTAAATCAATCTAACAAATTAACATGAATTATGAAGAACAAACTACCGCTGTCAAACATTTTAATCGAAAATAAAAACCAACAACCGAAGTAGAATCATATTTAGATAAAAGTTTTGTCAACAGCATATGTAAGATTTCATGTAAGTGGCATAACACGGGCAGATAAATATCTTCCATCGTGCAATTCCATAAGCAAATGTGATCATGCATTAGAAAATTCAGTAGAAATATTTTCATTGTTAAGCAGTACTTCCAAAATGCTGTCAGTAACGAGATGAGAGAGTTCAACGCCTGTCATACACTCCCTCTTATAGATTATCATTGTTTTTTTCACGCTTACTCTTATTTAAATGTTAAGATTGTTACACAAAAGAACGGCCATTTACTGACGCTATATACACAATACAATACTTTGAACTCAAGTTCTATTGATATACAAGGTGAGACGGGATGTTTATCTTAGGTAGCCCTTACGACAACGATAAATGAGATGTAAACGGAAAAAACATTTTACTAGTTGCTCGAGTATTCACAAGGAAGATGTTTACATAGGATAAAACATGTAATGTACGGAATATTTTTCCAATAGAAGTTTCATAAGATGCTAAAAATCTTTGAGTGGAATGAAAGCATTAGTTTCAGTTGCTCGGTCGTTGAAACTAGCCCACGTAACTCAAAATCGCCCGTTACATATTTTAGTTAAACAGGCATAACTTTAAAATCCAACTGATTCTATAAATACAACATGATAGAAATAAACTCACCAGTTTCCACTAAAACTGACATATATTGGGCACATAATGCACCATATTCTAAAATTCAACTCCAGTAACCACTCGTTACACAGCCATTTCTTAACAGAAACACTTCGCCTCAGGCGCTCTCACGGTAAACGGCTCCAATTTCACACTAACGCTACCTACGGTGAAGCATTCCAACTAGCTCTGGCTTGCAGGTATGTGTGCAGTGTTAACACAGATAATAAGTATTTCGTAGGTGGTAAAGGAAGTAAATGCCAAGGACACCAAAACAACTGTAATTATTTCCTTTATTAGAGAAATTAATATTTAGTTTTTACAGTCACTAATTGGAGATTTGGGACAAGAATTGGATTAATGTGCGAGTTGGTCTTCCAGACATCCCTTTGGAAACATAAGGAGGGCTTTCACCCGTTGAACTCATCACCCCAGCAATGTCGAGATGCATCCATTCTCCTTTAGTGACGAATTCCTGAAAAAATGTCAAATTAAAATGTAATTGGAATATATCCCCCAAATATCCAATCCAAGCCAAATTTATACCTTCAAAAATGCAGCTGCAGTGCAAGATCCGCCTCCCGATTCTTTACCAACGTTGTTTAAATCCGCTCCGCTGATTTCTATAAGGAAAATTTAAATTGTTTCAATTTTATGGCACAAATATCTCTGAAGTGACTGTAATGAAAGGAGTATTAAAAGCAATCCATACTACCTACTATGGAAATCTTTCAATGCTTTAAAAAGAGGCACCGAAACTATTAAAATTCGGTAATTTAATTTTCAAAATCAATTTTTGGTTTGTTAAGCTTCTGAGGTTCAAAGAAGATATTTAACAGAGGTTAATGTATAATTAAAAGAATCACTAATTACAATCACCTCTACACGATTATTGACTGCAAAACTAAAATAAATACTAGTCATTAAGAAAATGTATTCATTGTGTATTATATGAGTATTGAATGTACGTGTATATTGTAAAAATTTTGATTGTAAGGGAAATGAATACTGTAAAAAATGTAAGATAATATGATAAACTTTTTAAAATTGTAATGTATAATACTCATGTAATCATGTATACCTTAATGCTATTTCTTGTATATATATTTATTTGACTTGTCATATGTCTAGAATGCCAATGACCAATAAAATTATTATTGACTCCAGGTGTTATGAAACGAAACTTTAAAAGATCTCATCTCAAAATGTATTTGGATTTTAAAATTAGCTCGCTGACTATTAAATTCATACCCAAGACAGAAATCTATTTATAAAGTACATATCAATTTTCTAGGTTCGTAAACGGTAATAAATTTTTTTAACTGGATGTATTACATGCCCTCTGTCCAAGAAATTAAAATTTGATCTCTCTTTGTTAGCATGACTAAGGTAATTTTTACAACTATCTCATATTCATAAAATATACAATGAAAAACTTTGCGTACTTTAGATTAAATTTCATTCTTGTAACATATCTGCCTGCAGAAATCTTTGGGCTCTCGGCCAAGTGGCTGCCAGATATTGTAGTAGCTGTGAGATATTTTAGATCCCAACTGAAAAATGTCCTCTAAGTTCTAAAATATGTTGTAGAAAATAGCTAAGCAAACACAGGTTATCCATACACTATATTTCCTTGCCCAATTCTTTAATGTGTTAATGGAGCACAATTTTCCTGCCACAGCTTTATCTATTTTTAATCAAAATATCTACGTGTAAGTCATCCAAATCTTCCCCCACCAACACTCTGTTGCTGCTTTCTCTCTGACAAAATATACAATATTTTCTTCCTTCACAAGCTCATTTCCTGAGGAATTGAATCTCTGCGCTTCCTTCCCTCCAGATTCATTGCTCTTTTCTCCTCACAACTCTTGACCAATCTTTAAAATTGGCATAGTGTAGGGTAAGTGGACTTGCTTCACATAACTTTGTTTGAATCTTTGCTCAACATGGGTGTCTATATTATTTTTGTATGTTTGACAAAACACCCAGAAAGGAGCAAATGAGAAAAAGTTTGACATGGCCAAGAATTCTACTTGTTTCCTTCACTTCCTCTGTGGTTGCTTTAACCAAGTGAACAATATTTCCATCGATTCTGAGGAATTTCATAGAGCAAGTAATTCATAGAATATTGTGGAGGATCCATCAAAGATGGCACAACTCCTGCATACATATGATGCATCATTGGCTTGATTGCCTAAATGTTATTTTTAATTAAGTAAGCTATGGGTTCAGAATAAATGGAAAGAGAAGAAGTGATACCAAGCGAAGATTTAAACAAGAATCTTCTAATAAGATGAGTTGGCTGCTGATGGTTGTGTTATAAGGTACAATAAACTCCAAAAACCATCAGAATCTTCCAGTTAACAAACAGACTGCCTTCTGATAAAGTACGGCATGTGCCAAGCTAGTGAAAGACTGAGTCCTGACTAGACCAGACTTTCCTCTATGCATTGCATTTTTAAACTGAAAATTGTATTGGTAAATCAATGTAATTTGGAATATTGCACAAATATGAATCTTCAGAAAAGGGAGGAGATTAACATAGCAGTGCCAAGGGCTTACACTTAACAAATATTACACCTCTGAATTTAAACTATTGAATGATCTTCTGGATCATCCTATACTCAGACATATATGATATGCAGAGCTGATTCCTGATGAACATGTTAATTAGGAATTTCTGCATCCTAGAATTTGACTACTCATAAAGACATTTTTTATCTCTTATTGCAGATAAATCTCAATCTAATCTCATTTCTAATGTTTTCCCAGCTCTTAAATTGAAATTTTGATGTCCCAACTTTAGCAACATTCATTTCTATAATATATTTTTCTGCTTTTAAAGTTTTTCATGCGTAACGTTTTTCCCCTTCTCAAGTATTCTATTTTAAGACCCCGCCTAGAATTACTTCTGCTTCTAACATGTCAACATATGAAAACAAAAGTTACAATTACCAAAAAGGAAGATAAAAGCAACACTACCTCTATTAAGTTTCTGTGTGTAATACATTGTATATAAACAACTCACTAAAGCCAGTAAATGTTTCTTTTGCTTTCAATATGCCTCACTAAGTTACACTACATTCCCAGATGCTGCTACATAGAGCCCACTAGATTTCATTTTCATTAAATTACCATCTAACTCAATTTTCCTGCTTTGCAGCATAAATGCTTTCTCTTCATAATCTGAATGAGCATCACACTTCTCTCTGTGAATTCTCATCAATAAAATTCTTTGCATTTTCATGGCTTACTCTTGGTTTTAAAATATGACCCATCTGGAGTAAATATCTAATCCAATTGACACATGAACTCAAAACTTGCATTGGACACTGTGGAATAACCTTTTGGTTCTGATCATAGATATTCAACTGTATGTGCTACTTGTGTTTCTGTTATGGGTATAATATTGAAGATTAACTCACAGATAAAGTTGCTCATTCCTTTTTTATGTCTTACCAACAGGATGTTGCTTGATTACAACTGTAGTAAAATCTTCATATTCGGTAAAAGTAACAGTTCTACCTTCTACAGATGCTTCCAATTATCCCTATTTAATAGCAATTCAAGTTTTATAATTGTACATACTGAGTGCTTTTGCTTACATCAGTTAAAAAATTCATAGGCAATTTCCCCAAACCATAGAAAAAAATTATCTTAAAGAATAGTTTTCCTAGCATTTAATGTTTAATTTGTGCAGTGGTATGTTTTATAATTCAATTTGTATAATTTAACAGTAAAAAGTCATTCTTTGACTTAGGGACAAATAAATACAAACCTCAATTTTTGTGTAAATAGGAACACAGACTAATGCCACTTGTATACAGTTATTGATGATATGTCAAGCAAAATACATCAACACCAATAAAATGTGCACTCAGTGCTTGCTTCGGCTGTATTCTTATAGCGATATCATAGAGTAATCTTATAGAGGGCTCGCGTCCTTGCATCCGAGTGATATGCATTTTTCATGTATTTAGGGACGCAACGACCAGTTGGCGCAGCGCGTCGCCGCATCTGCCTTCGTGCAATCGTAGCAGGCCCAGCAACCGCGCGAACAGTTTGATTTCGCCAGCTATTTTTCGTCTTATTTGCTCTGGAAGAAACTTCAAGCGGGAAAGTTTCGGAGAAAATAGTGAATTTATTTTCTGTGCAAATACAAAACCTCTAAGTTTATAAATAACATAGGTAAGAAAAACATTTTTAATTCCGGACGTAACACATTACACGGCGCGGCCCGCGACAGTTTCGTTGGAGATGGGATGCTTCGTACGATTTGGTGCCTTCTAGTCGTATTTTTGTCAACATTTCGATATGATATGCGATAAGATTGATAGCAATGTGAGGACATTTGCGGATGATTCCGTAATATATAGAGAAATATCAAGTGACGAAGATAGTGCTTCACTCTCAAACAACTTAGCTCATATACAAATGTATATGGCAACTAGATCTTAATGTAGATAAATGCTCTGTAGTAAATTTCTTCGAAAGGAAACAATTGCGTTAGAACCACCCGTACAAAATTAGTGGAACGAATTTAAATTTAGTCGACTCAGTAGAATATCTTGGAATCACCCTTACCAATAATTTAAACTGGAGCACACATATTCGAAAAATATGCGGTAAAGCAACTAAATCTCGGTTTTATAAAGCGTCTCGTAGGTAGATGCGACGAAAAAGTTAGAGAGCGATGCTATTTCACGTTAGTTAGGCCCCATCTGGAATATGCGTCGAGAGTATGGGACCCAGCGGATGAAACGAACTCGAGAAAGTGCAGCGTAAGGCGATACGTTTTGTTAAAAAGTGCTACGATAGAGAAGCAAGTGTAACGCAAATGCTCACAGATGCAGGTTGGGAATCCTTAAAAGAAAGGAGATTAGAAGCTAGGCTGCGATTGTTAGATAGATTCAGAGGAAATACATTTTCGGAAGACGTAATTGGTATTATGCGACCCCCCTGCTACTTTGGCCGATCCGACAGTGGGCGAAAAATAAGAGAAATAGATGCGAGGACAAGTCGCTTTAGGGACTCATTTTTTTCCACGAACGATACGCGATAAAAACAAATTAAAGAGGTAATTCTACTGTTCTAGAAGCTACGGCCATATTCAGGAAAGAGGCACAAAGAGGAACGGCCCCTTGTGGCAAGATGTTTACACCCCCTGCCACATGCCGGAAGGAGGCTTTCAGGGTATTTATGTAGACGTAGATTTCTGACAAAGAGAGCGCCTATCTTTATTTCTTCATTTGGTCTCCCTTTCTTATGACGAAGCTGTTTTTTACCAGGCTGACAATTCGGGATGAATAACGAATTCCTTAACTGCAGTGATTCACATACAGCGATTGCTAAACAGCCAACCAAAATCTCTGCCACTTGTTTATTTCATATGTTTGCAATCTGAGTTTTCGACTAAAGAGGCATATTATAATACACGCTATAAAGAATGAGGGAAACGAGTGATGATAATTTCACAAAGGAAACTTCGCGAGTGGGCTAGAATCTGAAGAGCCTGGCCAAGAGACCAATTTTAGTTTCTTTGAGTCCAGAATTCGAACATTTTCACAGTGTTTTGCAAAAGACTATATATGTCTTTACGAGTACCATAATTGACTAATGTATACCGGAAAGCCAATAAAGACAATGTCACTCCTGAGAAAGTTTATTTATAAAACCTAAAATGGTAGATAGCGAAAGAAGCTATAAGGATATCATTGCTTGCCCCTTGCCCTACATCACTGGCAACTTTTAGGGTCAATGTGTAGATTCTGTTATTTATTTCAATTTCTTTTGCAGTTTTTAATAACGCAATTAATTCGATAAGCATGATTGATCTCAATAAGCCGAGATAATAATAATATTTACTACAAGCCAATAGTAGTTATTATCTATCCGGTAAATAAATTATTAATCGATGGGGTTAATGGTAGTTTTCCGAGGTATTTTAAAGACCCAGCCTTACCACCCTTATCTGCTCTCATCCCGGGCTCGAGCTGATTAGAGACCTGGGCTTATCAATAGAAAAAGAACTGCGAGAGAACCCCTCGCGTGCAGTACGTTTTGAAAAGTTATAAACAATTGCAATAGACAACAATTTGATATCTCCGTCGCATCCTTCGTTCAAAGACAAGTACAGGCGTCTTTTGATGGACGCTCCAC
>KZ309058.1:347695-387343 GCA_000376725.2 Ladona fulva
AATAAAACCCTGCAGGAAAACACCCACGTGAAGGGGGGCGTGAAAAACCTGCGAAACCTACTGACAGCGGCGACTAAAAAATTTAAAATAAGAGGGGAAATTTGGTAAAAGAAAAGTGTCAGTAACAAAGCTGAAAAAAAGGGGAAAAAAGAAAAGCAGACAGAAAGAAATGCATAAGTCTTATAAAAATTCTGACAAAAACAGATGTTGGATTTGAATTATAAGAAGTAGGCAGTAATATATGATAAATGAGAATATTAAAGGTAATATGAAAATATTGAATGAAGATGAAATATTGAATAATAAACTGAAAAAAAAACAATTTACATAATATAACAATTATGAGAATACAATTGCAACAATTAACATAAGAAATTCAAATCAATATATGAATGGTAATGTCAACTTCTTCTTCTTCAAGTGGAAATTAATAAAACATGAGATAAATATCATCACGAAAATTACAGTAAAATTAAATAGACACAACAGCTTATTTCTACCAATGGTAATGACAACTTCTCAGTCAAAATAGATAAAACATGAAGAAAATAGCACAATAAAATCAATACTACTGAATAATATCATACAATAATAGCCGTTCGATTACAATATATTCCATTTAAATCTAAGCAATGAAAAGTATTCTATGTACAGAGACAGAGAGGATCAGAAACTAAATAAAAAGTTGTTATAGGCAGGGGAAATCTTCTTAGGACATTGGTAATGAGGTTTTTGGAAGTGTTTTCCTCTTGTCATTTCATGAATACTGGACAATTATTATCAAAACTGATAATTTATACTCCCCTCCAGCAGTGCCACCAGAAGACCAAATTGCAATGTATGTTCAAATAAAGAAATAAAAAAAACAAAAGGTTAAGAAAAATGGTAAAAATACAAACACAGAAAGCAAGTCAGTGCAGACAAAATGATTAATATATATCCATTTAAAAAAGCATCATTCCCTCAATAAATATATATCACTCATTGTAAAAATAAAATAAATAAATCTAGGATATAAATTTACAATAATCATAGGTGAAACATAATGGATGTTAGTTGCAGTTCATTATTGCACTTAGTCCATTCAAAAATATGAAACAGGCAAAGAAAACAAAAAAGTTAAGATGGTACACCAATATGTACTACTATTTGCATTCAAGAAAATCACCAGATATTAAATTATTTAAACCCAATAAATTAAGAATAAATGTAGATATGACAATAAGAGTATTAGTAGAATCTGTCTCAGTTGCTTACCAATCATATTTATAGGAAGCTTTAAAGATGCCACAGCATTTATTGTAGCAACCACACATGCAGCTCCACCCATATCTGCTCTCATTTCATCCATCTTCCTTGCTGGTTTCAGACTTATACCACCACTGTCAAATGTCACTCCCTTCCCTGAAAGTATGTTTCAGATAACACAGTTATCTATGACATAGTACTGCAAAATTGTCCTCTCAAAAATGGAATAAACAGCACAATTCAATCACATTATATGTTAGCTTTATTTGTATTCTTCTTTGCTTGGTTGGTTAGCCTACAGAATAAAAATGCAGCTCACAGTGCCCAAACATTGCATCGCCAATTTGGTTTATTCAAAATGTTTATAACTTGAGTTTTCAATGAAAGAAAAGCAATTTATCTAACATCCTGAAGAGGCTAAAGATCTCACTCAATGTCAGAGCATGAGATGAAGATTGTTCTGTTTTGTGATACCTTCATTTTCTTATCATGGAATTAGTCACCGTAAACAAGAGGTAACCATAAAAGGTGCCTCCTTTTAAGAGATAAATCAGAAGTAGAGAGTATAAGAATGCAATTCAGAAAAAATAAACAATTTTTGGTCTATGGAACTAGTGGACTCTATGGAATGGAGTGGACAATGGAGAGGTTTGCAGTGATTCTAGGGACAATCTACCAAAAAGAAGTTGGCAGAGCATCTTAAGCAGTATTTTTCCTTGCAGTTCTATGAAAGGGACTGGGGCTGAGAGAAAACAATGTACATAACAAGAGCGTTTAAAACAGGTTTTTCTGTCTTTATCCATCCAATGTCAGTAACTCCTAAAGCAAATGCATTAAAGAACAAATTCAAAATATATGTAATTTATTGCAATTTGCAGTGAACCTGACACACCCCCTGGCTAGGCCACTGGCATAGAATTAGGAATGGAAAATCATAGTCTCCCATTCATAGTGTGCCTTTGGTTAGTGTACAGGTGAAGGCTGCTTATACTTGGGCCTAACAATATCAAGGTAAAGTGGCTACACTTCTATTATTACCCAGAGGTTTTATCTCTAGTTCTCTTTTTTACAAGCTGAGTTAACCTGTGGCCTGAATTTCCAATAAAATGCAAGCAAATAAACTGCTATTATTGTGGAATTAACTCATAGTGCCTAGATTAACTTCATTTCATTCAGAATAGCAAACTTAACTCCAACAATGTCAATCACAAATTCATGATTCTCTCTTATAGCAGTAGAATGAAAAGTGATCTTGGATATCACTTACCAACAAAAACAACTGGGCTTGCATCATCCTTTCCTCCTGAATATTTTATTTCAAGAAAAATGGGAGGCTCCAATGATCCCTTTGCAACACTTAAGAAAGATCCCATTTTCATTGACTCTGCCCAAGCTTTATCTCTGGCTTCAACTATCACGCCATTTTTGCTCAATTCCTCTTTGGCAGTCTAAAGCATAAAAGAAAAACGATTATTTTGGCTTGAAGTTAACAAGGGATGCAGGACTGATAAAAGTAGTTTTAACCGATGATAAAGAATGAAATTTTGCAAAGATTTAACATCTCACCAAGTAAAAATATTAATGAGATGAGATTATTTCTTCATATCATTCACAACTATGAGCTATTTTTCAAAGCAACAATAATAATAATAGTTTTATTCCTTATGCTGAATTAAATCTCTTCCAAAGAATATCAGAACTCTTTAAGAAAATGACATAATTTGGGGTTACTGACTTCTCCCAACCAATACGAAATATTATAGAGAAAATTAAAAAGAACTACCACATGCATTATAAAAGGTTAGATATAAAAATAAATTAAGTTTCAGGAAAATTAACATTAAAAAAAAATGAAGTTATCATATGACTCAATACTACTTTCTATGGAACTATTTTAGCAAAAGTTCAACCTCCTCATATTGTATTAACTCATCTTAAACTATCTCAATCAATTTGCAATTCTTCTCTAATTTGGAGATTTTTTCTACCAAGAAACAGAATACCTAGGGACAGAACACCCTTCCCTTTTGTTTTCCAACAATGAAAGGAAATGAAAAGTTGTTGTATTTTGATTATGATGTGGTTTTCACTTGGACCCCTGAAAGTTTTAATTGAGATTTACTGTAAATGCCAATGTGATAAAAAAATCAGCAAAAGAAGTAGCAAATGCACAAACCAAAGGAGAGAAACTCTAGCAACAAAACTGGGAAAATGATGAAATGTTAAATGGAATTCATTGTTTTTTTATTCAATACAGATTTGTATCAGAAAGAAAAAAGTAAAGCAGATAGATGGATCAGTGTCTACATTATTAATTTCTAATGCTTATTCTTCTGTCATACCTCAGCAAATATTGTAGGAGTCATATAGTTTGCAGGTGTATCAGCCAGCTTTCTTGCAAAATTCTGGGCTTCAGCTTTAATCAAACCCACCTTCCAACATGTGCTAACAAATAAAAATAAATTATTATTCAAATATCATTAATTATTCTTTTCCAACTATTTTAACAGTCAATCAGCGACAGAGTCAAATACAAAAGCAAACATAGCAAGTAACAAAATCCATAAGACATGATTTTGTGAAAAGCCACATCGGAGAAGAGAGTAAAAAATTTTGTAGTTTCTACAAGTTTATTTTTTGCAACTAGTTTAGCTATCATGGTAGCATCATCAGGCAGGTTATTTGGGTATTAAAGCATTTATATAGTAAAGGAAAAAAGGGGAGAAAGAGGGTGTGGCAGTAGAGAATGGGGGTGGAAAGGTTATGAAATTACTTTCTTCAGAAGGGACATAAGGGAAATTTCCACTCATTGACAAGGTTCTGATTGTTTCTATTGAGGCAGGCAAATTCTTCTTAGGGTGCACAGGCAGTGCATCCTCTCTTAAGCACTTTTGACCAAACTTTTAACACAGGTATACAATGTTAACTCAGAGTGAGATGCGAAGTTGTTTGGCTAACATTGTGAGAAAAATTCACGATAGTAATTTCATAATTATTTGACTCACATTACTTTTCAACAATCAAAGGCAACAAAAAAATTATCTAAATCTCCTTGAATTAACTCTCTTGTCTCCATTACTTTTTGTTACACTCTTGTACTCTGACACAATAAATATGAATGTGACTGTACTTACCAAACTTTTGAAAAAGATTGTCTATCTTGTTTGTAAATGAGCTCAATTAAAATCATCTCACCACAATAAGTTAGTTTTTATATTTATAGAAATAAAT
Source organism: Ladona fulva (assembly GCA_000376725.2). Classification (NCBI taxonomy): domain Eukaryota; kingdom Metazoa; phylum Arthropoda; class Insecta; order Odonata; family Libellulidae; genus Ladona; species Ladona fulva. The sequence goes on from KZ309058.1 coordinate 352,175, forward strand.
TTTCTGTACTTCCTGATAAGAAAATCAAAGGAATAGCTTTGTATGCAATTATTCATATTAATTTGCATTGCACCATTTCCATATCATCAACTACACTTTTTCAAAGGGATACCAGACCACAGTGCTATTTACATCCATTCAAGACAGTATAAATTATTTAATGCAACATGGAGAATGGGCAAAATGACATCTGTATTCCAAACAGATTACAGTCATGGGAGAAATTGTCATTTGGGAAAAAATTAATCTTTGTAAGAGATTAAGGACACTATCTATTTCCCTAATAGCTCTTGCAATATCTAAAGATAAGAGAACCAAGTTTCCAAGAACAAATAATCTCCGGATATAATAATCACATTTTTGGTTGGGAATTCCACTCCAGTTCTTATTTTTCTTGGCTTATGCATAAGATCACGTCTTTAGAAGGATTAATACATTCATGTACTCCTGAATAAACTCAACTGCTTCAGTTTATTCATTTGCAACATTTATTCCGAAACTGAGGTGCTGCTCTATCTATCATAACATATTTTACTTATATGCAGTGGAGTGCTTTTTCTTGGATTGTTTGCTTGGATTGATTTCATTGCTAATGAGAAGCTGCCCCTTCATTGTGTTTTCTCATTCACCACAATGGTTTGTTTCAGAAATGATTTAAACAGTGGTTCTGAGGGGACGAGATGGAAACATACAGGGAGGTGGTTTTTAGTGGGTAAAAATCCCACACTCTGCAAAGCATGGGCTTTGCAGATGTCTTTGGGAGATTTTCCTCTACCCTCAGGTAGGGGGGGGGGGAATACATAGGTACATACATGTATGTATGTGCAAACTATTCCCAATTTGGGTCAAGTCATCTGCAACCTACTCTGTACCACAAAATTGCTCCTCATGAATATTATGTCCTTTTCTTTTAAGTGTAAAGGGTTTCCAGCAGTAAATGTTTTACAGCCTTGATGAGTTTTTTCTTTTTATTGATATATTCCATCAAACCACTTTTATTTTCTTTTATCTTCTCAAGGTGAAGTTGCATGCTGGTGGACCATGCACCTTCGATGACTACCATCAGATATTGGTTTAATGAATTCAAGTGTGGCTGAAAATCCATTTTTGATGAAGAGCGCCCAGGCCGTCCAATTGAGGTGACTACGTAGGACATGGTTAACCATGATATCGTGCTAGCAGATCGCCGTGTGAAGATCAGAGAGATTGCTGACATTGCAAACATCTCAATTGAACGCATACAAAATACCCTACGTGAAAAATTGGGCATGAGAAAGCGATCAGCGAGATGGATGCCGAGTTTACTCACAGTGGAGCGAAAATGGAATCGCATTTCAACAGCACTGTTTGGACATGTTTAAGCGCAATCTGAAAGAGTTTCTATGGTGTTTCGTGACTGTTGACAAAATATGGATCCATTACTATATGCTAGAATGAATGAAACAATAGTCAAAACAGTGGATTTCATCCAGCAAACCTGCTCCAAAGAAGGCGAAAATGGTTCCATCAGCTGGAAAAGTAATGGCCACCGTTTTTTGGATTTGCCAGGCATCATCTTTGCCAACTTTTTAGAGAAGGGAAGGACAATCACGGGGCAGTACTATGCTGATTTATTGGACCTTTTTGATGCTGAATTGAAGAAAAAACTGCTCCATTTGGCAGATAAAAAAGTGCTCTTCCAACATGACAATGCACCAACTGCAATCGCCACAGCAAAACTGGTCAAACTGCGGTACGACTTACTACCTCATCCACCCTATTCTCCAGATTTGGCCCCATGTGATTTCTTTTTGTTTGGAAAAATGAAAAAAATGGCTTGAGGGAAAGCGATTCACATCAAACAAGGAAGCCATCGCCACAACAAAGGCCTATTTTGCAGAGTTCGAGAAAATGTTTTTTTTTGGATGGCTTGAAAAAGTTAGAATATTGCTGGACTAAATGTATTGAGTTGAAAGGAGACTATATTGAGAAATAAATTTAAAAGAAGTTTAAAAAAATGCGTTTTCTTGCCTAACACAGGTACTTATCATACAGCCCTCTTATGATTCCTCATAACATCTCTACAGTTTCGACTTCCACAAGAACCGTCAAACCGCCAACCTTCGACGGAGAAACTTCATGGAATCTATATAAATGACAATATGAGTTAGCTGCTCCTAGTAATGACTGAACAGAATAAGAAAAACTCACAAATTTGATAATGGTGCCGCGAGGAAAGGTTTTGGATGTCTTGCAAAACATTTCTGAAATAAACCAAAACAATTACACGTTTACAGTGGCTGCCCTAGAGCTTTGTTTTGGGTGGAGCCATCTCATTCAAGTGTACAAAGCCCAGCTGAAATGTAGAACTCAGCTACCGATGGAATTGCTGCAGGATATGGGGCCGAGGTGGAAAGAATGATGAGATTAGCTTATATGCATGCATCTTAGGATGTTGTTTAAGATTTAGCTGTTATGACTTTCCAAGATGGACTTCAGAATCCTGAAGCTCAAAGATTTTTTAGGACCCCGAGGATGAGGAGCCTCATCCTCATCCAGAGGAAGCAGCCTGATATGACTCCAAAGTGTGTGAGAAGTCAAATTTTTGGCTCCGTCATCAGACCAGGATGAAGAGCTGAACATTTGGTTAAGACTTTGCGTTAAATTGTAGAGATTGAAAAACCTGCCAAGTATATTGAGACCTCCAAAAAGGGAGATTAAATGCTATTCCTGTGGAAGAAGTCTGCATATTAGTAGAGATTGCTGCTGCCAACGCTCTCGTTCTGCTGAAAGGAACAACCGAAGCCATAGCCCCAGTCCAGCACACAAGACCCATTTGGGAAACACTGAGTTGCCAGTATAAGAAGGTGAACGCTGGCAAACAGGGTTCAAGCCCCTAGAATTAAAATCTCAGCCATCAAGAAGTGTAATGGTAGCCTTGTTTTGCCAGGCATTTTGAATGGGTGGCCTTGCGATTTTACCATCAATATGGGAGCAACCAGATCAGTGATGAGACCAGACATGACGTTTACCTGTTTATTGAACAAAGCAATTTTGGAGACAGCCAGTGGAGAGCAATTTGCCATAGGTGGGGAAACCACAGTCAAGATCATCTTGGGAAGTGCAGAAATTGTAACTGAAGTGCTCGTCACCGACATCACGGATGAATTTATGTTAGACCTGGACATCATGACAGACTTCAACTTTGTGGTAGACTTTCAGAACAAGCTACTTTGAATTGGGAATGAAGAACTTTTGTTTACATCGTCCATGTCACCAAACAAACGGACCAAAGTTCTCATAACCAAGACTTGAGCATTCCCCCAAATTAAGAAGGTGTGGTTCAAGCTTGATTGGAGAAGAATGTCCGAAAAGAAGGAGTGGTAATTACTGAACCAACAAAAACCTAGAATCGACTACTAATTGCCAGGAGTTTGGTCAAACTGAGTAAAATGGTGACCGTAAAAGTGACAAACTTGTCGGACAACAGGGCAATGTTGAAAAATGGCAAAGAATTGGGGGTTTGTGAACCTATTGTGCGAGAGACATGCTGTGATATTGAGTTTGACAAGGGGAGTAACACCTTAGAAGACATAAAAAAACTTGTGGATAGCTTTAAGAAGACATGGAACCATCTTCCTTCAAAGGAATTAGAATAAGGGACAAAATTTATTGCAGACGAAGCCGATCTTTTTGCCACTAAAAAATTCATGGGCCAAATGAATCATCAGATTAACATCAAGAGAACACAACCAATTCATCAACCACCTCAACAAGTTCTGTTCACAAAACAGCACGAACTGAATAAAACTATACAGAGCATGTTGGAGGATGGAGTGATCGAAGAATCCTATAGTATATGGTCATCTCCAGTAGTGTTGGTCACAAAAAAGGACAGGACTAAGTGATTCTGTGTAGGCTACAGGAAACTGAACGATGTCACCAAGAAAGACAGTTAAAAGACATCTTACATACGATAAATATAAACTTACTCGTAAGTTAATACTTCACATTACTTTTGAGTAGGTATCATTATCATCGCAATGGGCATAACTTAAAATATAATTTGTATGAAATCTATTTTTTGCAGCAAAATATGAAAGTTTCTAATAAAAATTTTATTGCAACATGAATAACTTCAATTAAATTCACTGAATGAATATTCCTTTCTTGCCTTTAGCTATCCCTAACTCTAAATGTTTGCTAATCTTTAATTTCACATCTTGATCTTTCATACATAAGACAAGAGTATTGCACAGAAAACAACTAATAATGTTGTAATATTAATAATGGTGGACTAAGCCTTGGTTGCCGCCCCTAAGATATGGTTGTCTGGGTGCAGTGCATCCATAGCGCGGCATGGCTCTGACCCCAAGGATCCAAATCATCTTATGATGAGAATTTGTAAATCAGAGGATACTTCAATCAATCTGCGTCTAAAAATCTAAAAATAGATCATATATTAGAATATTTTTTTCTCATAGCATATATGATGCGTTTCCATGAATGATCTTCTTAAAATTAGGTCCGTGTTTTATTAACCTCTACATATGTCTGTCACCATTCATTCTTTTTCACGTAGGATTGAAAGAGACAGAGCCATGAAGGGTAAGGATTAATGGTAGTTGGTTCTCCACAGTGTGCCAGTTGAGGAGGGGAGGGAAAGACTACCTTACAGTGTTGCAATATATCTTGAAAATCACTTTTCTCATGTATCATGTTACCCGCAGTGATTAAGCAATGTTATGCCCATGTCTGTTCTATCATCAATTGAACTTGGTTTCATAAAATGCTTCCTGTTTGATGAAAATATTATCAAATAGGAATTTTCACCAGTTTTAAATCACTTTAAAAGCAACTTTAGGGTATCTACTCAGAGTATTTAATGTAATGACACTAAACAATTATGCAAATTACTGTAGCACAGGGATTTGTGATTGTTCACAAGATGGACTGAAAATCCAAACCTATTTGTTGCTGTTAATGGCACAATCAGTCAGAAAAACAAAATCTGGATCAATGAAGTGGTCCTTGACTGAACTGCCTGTCTAGTCCTGGAATTGTAAACTTGGATTACTCTCATCAATTAACTGGCTATGCCAGTATCCTTGGCAGATTAGGTTGCAGTTCCTGACAATTAAATGAGGAATTTTCACGGGTATTAAATTGCCTTTGATGGAAATCCAACAGTTCTTCTCTCTCCTTTGTATAATCAAATCCTTCTCCCCTGAAAGGTTTCACCAGGTTGACAATTTTGCCAATGTCATCTTTGACCAAAGGAAAATAATGGAATAATTTTTCAACGGTAAATGGCAATTTTTAAATTCTGCAGGAGTTTTTTAATGTGTGCCTCCTGTGAATCAATTTAAAAATTTTCATTTAACTCTTTCATACAGCAGCTGTAAAAGGGATGCAGTGTTTGCAGGGAGACAGAGTACCACAATGCTTTGATTTGCATTTTGCAGTGTAAATGAGAGTCCAAAGAGCATTTTCAAACACCAGAAAAATCTTAAAAGCTACATTTTTTTCTCTTAAGAACACTTCTGGTATTGGGTTCTAAGTAAAAGTTGAACCAGTCTGCAAACTAAGTTACAGTAGCTTGGAATCTTAACTTTACTATCCAGTCCACCCACAGGCATGTCCACATTCTTTTCTCCCTTCAAAGTGAGAGGATTTTAAGCTACTTTTGGTTTACAGTTGAATTTACCAGAAGTATTTGAACACAAAAGCAAAGTTAGGGAATGTTTATTCAAATGGAAGTTCTTCCTGGCATCTTTTTCTAGAACAAGGCTGTTTCATTGGCATAGAAATTTATTAAGTAAGATAACCTTTTTTCTTAATCAGGGTAGAAAATTGCAAGATCTCCTTTAATAACCCCTAAATATTATGATAACTGTACAGTTCTTTAAAAATCTCAAACCATCCAAAACTTGTGGTTAAACTGGGGCAGATTTATAATTAGGTGCAATAGGTGCTAGGGCCTCCTGGACCGTGGATGGACAATTGAGCACATGACAATTGAACATGTGACAAATGAGCTCTGCAACAATTGAGGGCATCTCACAACTATACTTAACCTAAAAACCATGTTATATTCATTTTTGATGATTTGACAGATAGCATAATTTGTAGAATGCTGTTATAGTTCGATATCTCTTGGGAAAATAAAATTCACTAAGTAAAATTCCACAGGAGTATATTTATTAACATGACCGGTTTCGAACAGAGTTAGTTCATCATCAGGTGAGTCAAGCAAGTAAACCAAAGCATATATAGGCAACATGAGCCAATAGGAGAGGAGGGTGGGGCTAGGTCATCAAATGGAAGAAGAGGTGGGTGTATTAGGGGGAGGTAGGGGTGGAAGGAGACCAACTGTCGAGAGAAGCGGGGAGTGGTAAGGGAAGAGATGTATGTTCGTGAGAGTGTAATTACATTGTATGTGTTGTATTATTTCAAGTTGTTCCAGGTAGTTCAATTTACCCTCCTTTGACTGACTATGGAGGAGGGTGGCCGAAAAATTAGAATGATGTTTTTTTTTTTTGAGTAAGTGTTTGGCAAAGAGTGAGGCGTGGGAATTGTTTTGGAAGGATTGTCTGTGTTCTTTCGTTCTGGTGTATAAATTCCTTTTTGTTTGACCGATGTAAATGGCGCTGCAATCATTACAACTTAATTTGTATATCCCTGATTTTTGTTCATTATCAATTGTGTCTTTATTATTTAAAAGGGTTTTTCCTATGTTGTGGGTGGTGTAGAATGCAGGGTTGATGTCATTGTGTGTGAGTATGTTAGAGAGATGATAGCTAATAGGACCAAGAAAGGGTAATCGACCCCAACGTGGTTTGTCAAGGGGATTGGAAGTGTTAGTGTATATTCTAAGGATGTGTAGTATTCTTTGTTTGCGTGAGAGGATAGTGTCAATGAGTTTTACTGTGTAAAAGCTTTACTGTGTTTTTAGTGACAGCAATATGTTTAATGGTATTCAATTCGCGGGCAAAGTTTTCTGGAGTGAGAGGAATATTTAAGAGGCGATAGATTAAACTGTGATATGCTGCGTGTTTATGTGAGATCGGGTGGTTTGAAGTATGTAGGTTTGCAATAAATAGAGGAATCAATGTAACCATTGTTCTTTGAGAGAGTAAGGTCCAAGAAATTAAGTTGGTTATTACTTTCAATTTCAATAGTGAATTTGATCTTGTGATGTAGTTTGTTTAAATATGAAAGAAACATGTCTAACTGCCTGAGGGATCCATTCCAAATGCACAGAACATTGTCGACATATCTTAACCAAATACCCACAGAATTTAACATACTACATAGCAAACAGATTATTTTCAAGATGGTCCAAAAATATTTCAGCTAGGATCGGCGATAGAGGGGACCCCATCGCTAGGCCATCCGGTTGTTTATAACAGACGTGTTCAAATATAAAATAATTTTGGGATATGCAAATGTCAATCAGTAATAACATATCATGAAAAATAGTCTTGTCTACATTTTTCCTGTACAATAAATATTCAACTAACAGCAACACTTAATTTGTAGGAATACTTGTGAATAGAATGTAGACATCAAAAGAGAGAATTTTAGAATTTGCACATAACTTGAAGGTTTTCAGTCTATTTGCTAAATCGATGGAGTTCCGGATACCAAAACTGGGTTCAAATTGAGTCAGATTCTTTAAAAGTTCATTCACTAGGGAAGCTAATTTATGGGTGTGAGAAGAGAGACAAGAGATCACTGGGCGGATGGGGATATCTGGTTTATGCAGTTTTAAGAGAGCATATAAACGTGGTGGGAGGGGATTAGTGTCGATGATTTAAAAAAAGTCACTTGGGTTTAACACAGTGGAGCACTTTTTCACTAACTCCTTCACTCTTTTGTTTAACGTGATTGTGGGATCGCAAATTTTCACAATGTTGTTATCTTCGAAAAACGTTTGCACTTTCTGGATGTATTCACTTTTGTCAATTATCACAACACACTTCCCTTTATCGGCTTTGGAAATTATAAGATTTTCCCAATCCAAGGTATCCTTAATGTTCGTTAGGGTTTTCTGTAAGGAGGAAGAAGATGGTCTTTCTTGATATTTTAAGTATGAAGTGATGGCATGGGTGAGATCCTGTTTTATGAAGGGTTCCGTGTTGTGGCGGTTAGCGATACTCTCACAATCGGCAATAAGGTTTTTTAGGTCAACGCTGCTATTGTGCATGGGGTTGAAGTTTAGTCCCTTAGATAGGAGGTTGATTTCGTTGGCCAGAAATCTGACTTGGGACAAATTCTTAACCCTAGGATAAAAAATGTGATCAATTGGAGGGACTTCCAGAGGATTCTTGTGGTGGGATGAATTTTTCGCTTTCTGCTGGGATAACTTTTTCAGTTTGAGGTGGAGGGTATTTAACTTTTCAAAGCACAGCTTACTAAAATGATACAGACTCAGGGCTAAACAGCTTACTGGCTAAAGCTCTGACTTTGTCATCGATACTGGTCCATTTAATGGGATGCAGGGATTCAAGTAAGTTTTTATGTAGAAGGTATAAGTGGAGGCAAAGGTTCGTTCTTTTTACGTACCACAATTTTAATTCCAGTCATAAAACAAAGAGGAATTTATACACCAGAACGAAAGAACACAGACAATCCTTCCAAAACAATTCCCACGCCTCACACTTTGCCAAACACTTACTCGAAGAAAAACATCATTCAAATTTTTCTGCCACCCTCCTCCATAGTCAGTCAAAGGAGGGTAAATTGAACTAATTACATTCTCACGAACATACATCTCTTCCCTTACCACTCCCCGCTGCTGTCGACTATTGGTCTCCTTCCACCCCTGCCTCCCCCTAATACACTCACCTCTTCTTCCATTTGATGACCTAGCCCAACCTTCCTCTCCTATTGGCTCATGTTGCCTATATATGCTTTGGTTTACTCGCTTGACTCACCTGATGATGAACTAACTCTGTTCGAAACCGGTCGTGTTAATAAATATACTCCTGTGGAATTTTACTTAGTGAATTTTATTTTCCCAGTGATGGAGTTCCACTTAGTTAAGGCTTCTGCTATAGATTATATAGATATCTCTTTGTTCAACCAAAGATGACGGTAGTATTTAATTTAAATTTTGACGGCAGTATTTATGTTTACTCTCCAATATGTATGACATAAATTCTTTTTTGTGAATTTTAAAGATCCTTAAATCACACGCTATACTATTTTAACATTTTACAACATATATTAATGTTATTGATATTAAACAGTATGTGCATTAACAAAGTTCTAGACCAATTGAGCATGTCTCACTACTTAACCTAGCATAAAACCATGTTATATTAATTTCTGATAATCTGACAGGTGGCATCATTTGAAAGCAGTTCTGGGTTCGATTCCTGCTGGGGACTCATGTGAAAAGACCTAAGCTGTCGAAGCACTCTGAAAATTAATACTACTAATACTATGATTATGGCTATAATAACAAGAAAAATTCACTTAAACTTTAACTTTCTTGTGTTTATCTGACCAGATATTTGGTGGACTACGAATAGGGAATGTTTTAATCATAAATGAGTTAAATTACTCTTTTATGGGCCAATATTATTGAAATCATCCATCTGAGTCATTATTAGACATTTTAGTAACTTCATGGCCAAAAGAAAGGGTAATGTGCAATGTTTGCAGTTGCTGATTAACCCTTTAAGTGCGTCAAGGAAAAAAACACCTATTCCACTTGAGATGTCAAGTATCCATGAAAAAATAGTAATCTGAAATTAGGTAAATATTTTGTTCTCACTTCTCTATATATGATAGGTATGTATGTATTTTCTGTATTTTTGGCTCATAGGTAGCTTCCGATAACGAGTAATTAGAGTATCTCCCTAGTGGGTAAGCAACCTTGCACAAATTATCTAAAATACACAATATTTCATTATAGTCTTAACAAATCACTAAAAACTTATTTATTATCTGTTCAAACTTTTGTTTATATTCTCTAGAACCTCTTTTCTTCCAACTATCCTGGACTGGTACTGTATAATTCAATTTTTATCGAAGTTTTTGCTGCGCCCCTGTTGTTTATGCATCCCTCTCCTCAATTTGTACTGCAAAACGTTTAGCAGAGTTGAGAGGATTGAAACAGTGAAAAGACTTCTCAAGCTTAGAATTGAAAGTATATCTGATAAAAACCTGTCTGAGCATCTCCATTCCATTCCTAATTCCAATTTAGCTGCGATTCTAAGAAACTAATGTCTTTATTATGATTCTTTTGCCTGATAAAAATCTATATTTAATGTTTGAAATACCTAAAGTAACTAATTTATTTAATCCTGGTGTCTGGAAGAGCCAAAACGATACTTGAAAGTAGAATGCAAGTAACTGTTTACGCTCTACCATGTACCAATTTCAACAGCTACGACAGGTTGTATCTCATCTGCTGAAACATCTTTCCATTGCAAAAACCTTGATCTTGTGAAAGGGATCTCATCTCAGCAATCCTACCTTTCAAATATCTATTTATTTCTTTAGCAGTAATTTCAAAAATCTTCCAGGGAAAAAACTTGAAAAACACTCAACTGGGGCTAAGTTTTCTAAGCCAATAACACTTTGCATTCCCTCAAAGTCAGTAATGGAAATCTACTCTAGACATATGTCCCTGATGCTGGACTTGCCACAGGATGAAATCTCTTCGCATTTTTCTTCGTCATCTTCAGATGATCCTGCACGTTTATCATCATCGAAGTTAGATTCAGAATCAGATTCTGGGAAAATTACATTTGTTTCTGTTTCCTCTATATTATTTTTCTTGCTTATTTCTGGGTGATAAAAATTATTCATAATAATAAACGAATATTATACAGTATTCAGTACCCTCTGATGATATGCAGTTTTAATAATATTATTACTTACCTTTCAAATTTGTATGTTTTCCTACATATATACTGGAATAACAATGTATATTTGATAATATTTTACTGTGGAAATATTTGGGAGTATACCAAGAACTTCGAATCACAAAAATAAGTGACTTCTTTGAAAAACTAGAGAGAAATATCCCTTTTAGACTCATACCATAAGGTATGTGTGAAAAATGCCACGGGCCAATCTATTGGCCGGCTATTTTTGCGCTTCGGCTCTCTCTTCCCTCCTCACATTGCCTTCATAAACATATTTTCAGTATTTGTGATGCTTCTTTATCACAGTTGAAAATTCTCAATGACAATGCACACAGAAATCGGTAATCCGTAGCTTCCTGTTTGTCTCTTAACTCAATGCAATATGTGTAAGGATTTTTGACTGGAAAAACATTGGATGTTTGTTTTCTGCAGTAGCGTATTTGGTGTTGATGCGTTGCTGAGTGCTTAGTTACAGTGTAAGCTGCCACTTTCTCATCCCACTTTGTATCACAATTAATTTTCAGTTCTGACCTTCTTGTGGCTATTATAAACACTTCTTCGATACCTCTCATGCTTATCCATCTCAAGGATATGAAGCATTTTGTCCACGCAGCATCATCAACTTTCTTCTCCACTGTTGCTCTTTTGTTATTGTTTACGTCATACTTACGTAATACTTTGGTGGGATCCATTGAGTGTGCAAAGGTAAAATATGTAGGGAACATGAAAGGAAAATGAAGATAGCGAGGAGTATGGTCACAAGAATTAGTTTATTGCATCACTTTTGCTGGTTTGAGAGGACCTCATCTCAGCTTAGGCCCACTCTTAGAAATTTCTCTCTGGTGATTATTTTCCTATCAAACTTTTAATTAAGTGCGCTGGGCAAGAAAACGGATGTTTTCTCTTTCCTTTTGCATAATTCTATAGCAAAAAGGGTAAAACATTTATTTTTGAAGCGGAATTCGTTAAAAAATCGGAGAGGAATTAGTGCTATTGCATTTAGACTCAGAATATTGTTGTTGGACAAAATGTTTAAACAAATTCTCTTTAAAACTAATAAAGGAACGTTGCCTTAAAGCGGTGCATGAATTTTTAGCATGATTCGAGTTGTCATATGTTTTTTACAGACAATTGTTTTTTTTTTCCTCTTGAGTGTGTTTGTCGACTATAGTCGACAAATGCATTCAAAGGGTTAATTAACCAAAGCACTGCAAGCAGTAATTTAATATGAAATGAATACCTGTCTAAATTTCCATGAGGACATAGTTGAGGAATCTTTTTCTGCTTTGAAGCGTTTCTGAATCCATGGTAGGTCCAAAGTCCCAAGAGACCTCCTTCTGCAGCAGCTTCTGGTTGGCATCCCAAGTCCTCCAATTCTATCACATCCACTTCCAAGTCTTTCAAGCTTCGGCAACCAACTGACACACAAATATAAGCCACTTGACAAATAAGTTCCTTCCTTGAACAAATGAAACCCACAGTATACATACATTGTTCATTTAGAGTAATTTGAAATCCCATCTAAATTGAAGTCAAGTAATTTCTGGTAAACAATATAGGACTATGAGCACAATTAAATTGAAAGCTTATGACATCTATTGGTGCATAACATTACACAGGGTCCCAATGAGATAGGAGCTGTCTCACAGTAAGGAATACATTATTCGAGCAACTTCTTTGTTGCATATTGTTTGTAGAAACAATGAGTCATTGAAACAACTTATTCAATTATTATCTTATTTTACACTAATTTTTAGATTGGCAAAAGTAGTTGGAAAACAAAATGTTTAAGGAAGTTTTCTGTAATTACACTTTAGGCTAAACACAAAGTTATGACTGGTTTAAACATTTCAAAAACAGCCAAACTACAGTTGATGAAAATAAATGTTCTAGACAACCATCAACTGGCATTGGACCAGAACATGTTGTTTCTGTGGAATCTACAGATGTGGGTGAGACCATGAGGAAATCTATAACAGAGAGGAGGATTTATCTGTTACCTGATGATTAAAAATTACTGTGGTAAATTATGCACCCTTTCTTCTAAAAGTTGCCTCTGTTTGGGATGCACTCATGAATGATAGGCAGACCATCCAAGATATATGCAACATTATGGGATTATCCTATGGTACATACAGGTAGATTTAATGAAAATAATTGAATATGAGAAGGATAAAAGCAAAGTTGATGTAACCACTCTTATGGGAAAATTAGAAAGAAAGTCACATACATATCTGAAAGGCTTTGAGGGAAGTTTTTTTTTCATTCAGTAAATTTGATTTTCCAAGAAAAGGTGGTTTATTATAGTTTAATGATGAAAATACTAATGATGAAGCATCATCATAATCAACAGTTAACAATCCAATGATTCATAGACGGAGTTCTAGTAAAGTCCTCCTTCCCTTCTGAAAGAATATCCCAATGAAAAACAGATATGAAAATGACATACAGGGATAGTGCAGATCTCCCGACTGCTAGTTGGTTGCTCTCATCATTATGAAATCAGAAAATTAAGACATCAATTTGAGAGACTTAGTTGGCAAAGGCAAGTGGTTTGTCTGAATGTGAGGCATGAAAAAAAAAATCGAAAAGATTTTCTGTACGTCCCGTATGTGCGCAATTAGCTGTGTCCTAGCATAAAACCTGTGACCAATAGGGCAAAAGTTATATGCCATACGATAGAAATCTACATTTCCTGTCAATGTGGTGAATTACATTGTCCTATCTTAATGGAAGAAACCCTAAACTAATTTTTGAAAATTCGTCTGTATGAATAGTCCTGGTATCAAACCTGGGGCCTTTTAAATGGGAAAAGTACTGTTTTTGGGGACTCTTAGAATAGAACCCATGAAATCTAGGAAAGATATCTGCATTTTTCCTTAATGTCAAACATCGGGACTATATGCAAAAGAATCACCAGCTCTTTGAGTCTATTCCTTCTGCCTAGGAATTTGAATCCTATATATGTATATATCCATCATAGGAATCATGGGTTTGATTCTAGGAGGCTATTGAGCACATTTTCAAAAATTAGTTTAGTGTATTTTGCATTAAGAAAGAACGTTGAAATTTATGGAGTCATTAGATCCTGTTTTTATCTTCCGTACGGCACAAGAACTTTATCCCTAATGGCACCAGGTTCAATCCTAGGTATATTCTTAGTGCAAAATTAAAAAAAAATCATTTACAGTATTTTAAGGTAATATAGAACATAGAAATACACGACATCATTAGAGGATATACACATCTATTGTATGCATAAAGGTTTTTGCCATGCGAGTCCTTAGTTTGATGATAGTGCAATTCATATATCCTAAGTTCAAGAATTCATTTAGGGTATTTTGCGTTAAGATAGAAAGTCTCAATTCACGGTGTTGTTAGAATAGATGATTGTCTATCGTCTGCAATAAAGATTTTTGCCCTGTTGGCCCAGGTTCAATTTTAGGACCATTCCAATGACCGATTTTAAAAAATTCATTAGGGTATTTTCCGGTAAAGTAGAATGTTGAAATTCGCAGTATTGATAGAAGATGTAGATTTATTACTTAAAGATTTTTGTCCTAATAGACCCAGGTTCGATGCTAGGACAATGTGTCTGCATGTACTTAGAATAATTTGTTTAGGGTATGGTAGTTTATGGATGGCACTCGGTGTATAGAAGGCGGAGTGTTGCAGGTGTTGTACAATGCCTTAGCTAATCTATCTCACATTAAGCTTGCAGTGTGCAAGCAACTTTTACTCGTGTGTGTATATATATATATATATATATATATACATATACATATATATTAGGAAAAAGTAGCTTGTATACTGCCTGCTTAATGTAACGTAGAATAACTAAGGCATTGTACAACTCCTGCAACACTACACCTGCCATACACAGAGTGCCATCCACAAACTACATTACCCTAAACGAATTATTAAAAATACGTCTATAAGAATTGTCCTAGCATCGAACCTAGGTCTATTAAGAAAAATATTCTTACGACATACGATAGAAATCCTTATCTTCTATAGATGTAGCGAATTTTAACCTTCTACCTGACCGGAAAATACTGTAACGAATATTTGAAAATTCGATAATTCCAATGGTCCTGTGATCGAACCTGGGCCTTTAGGGCAAAAAGCTTCACGGCATACTATAGACAATCATCTAATCTAACAAGACCGTTAATTTAAAAAATCTATCAAAACGGAAAATAACCTAGACGAATTCATGAACTTCAGACATAAAAACTGACCTAGCATCGAAATACGGACTCTAAGGAAAAAAACCTTAAAGTGTACTATAGAGGTGGCTAATCTCTGTCGATGAGGTGAATTTCAACGTTCTATCTTAACTAAAAATACCCTAAATGATTTTTTGAATGTTTTGCACTAAGTACCTAGCATCGAACCTGGGGCCATTAGGTAAAAAGCTCTTGCGGGAAACGGAAGATAAAAGGATGCCCCAAAAACGGCCATTTTACCATAAGACTGCATTGAGCGCACTTTCAAAAATTCATTTAGCGTACTTAGCGTCAAGATAGAACGTTGTAATTTACGGAATCGTTAGAAAATGATTTTATTCTCCGTATCCTGCAAAAGATTTATCACTAATAGCGCCAGGTTCGATGTTGTCCTAGCATCGAACCTGGGTCTATTAGGACAGATATCCTTACGGCATACGATAGAAATCCCTATCTTCTATAGATGTAGCGAATTTCAACAATCCACCTGCCCAGGAAATACCGTTACGAATTTTTGAAAATTTGGTCGTTCGAATGGTCCTGGGATCGAACCTGGGCCTTTAAGGAAAAAATCTTTACGGAATACGATAGACAATTATCTATTCTAACAACACCGTGAATTGCAAGTTTCTATCTTAACGGAAAACACCCTAAATGAATTCATGAACTTCAGACAGAAGAACTGCCCTAGCATCGAACTTAGAACCCTAAGGGGAAAAACCTCTTGGTATAATATAGAGGATATTGCTCTCTATCGAAGACGTAAACTTGAACGTTCTAGCTTACCAAGAAATACCGAAATGATTTCTTGAACGTTTTGCAATAATAATTTACCTAGCATCGAACCTGGGGCCATCAGGGATATAAAATCATCATGGGCAATTTTAACGCTCGTGTAGGTCAGCAGGTAGCAGATGATGCTGTCACAGGAAAACATGGACTAGGACAAA
This sequence comes from Ladona fulva, assembly GCA_000376725.2. Lineage (NCBI taxonomy): Eukaryota > Metazoa > Arthropoda > Insecta > Odonata > Libellulidae > Ladona > Ladona fulva. The sequence goes on from KZ309058.1 coordinate 368,216, forward strand.
GAAATGAACGAGGTCACCGCCTGGTAGAGTTTGCAGAGTGCACCAATATGTACATAACAAACACATATTTCCAGAAGATTCCTACAAGGAAGTGGACTTGGAGAGGTCCTAATGGAGTAAAAANTCTCCTCAACGAATGCTTTTATGATATAAAAGATTTCCCTCTTCAAGCTACGGCAGTTGTAGGTTGCAAAGTGTAGGAGGTTATTTCTTTTCTTCATTATGGACCTTTGTAATGCCACCACCTCCCGGACATCCGAATGGGTTGTGCTTTTAAGTCCGGATAAATTTCCATTACAAAAGCTCATCATGATAAATTGTATTTGCGCCTGGAGGGTAAAGAGAGTGATTCACCAGGCTGTCTCACTGCCGGTTGGTGGACTGAGTGCCACTCTCACTTTTTGGCCGGAGATATTGTTAATGCCTTGTTAGCATGGTTAAACCTGAGCTATACATCGCCTACAACCTCCGTTAACACCCCTCCGCCCCGATGAGGCAATGAACTGTGGCAGTGTGAGGAGGGGATATATATATATATATATATATATACACACACACACACGAGTATAAGTTGCTTGCATACTGCAAGCTTAATTTAAGAGACATTAGCTATGGCATTACAAACCTTTTGATCCACTCCGCCTTCCATACAGCGAGTTCCATGCACCAACTATAATAAACTAAACGAATTATTCATAATACGTGCATATNGATATCTCTTTATAGAGACTCTTATCTGGATATATCTCTTTATATAGATGCATCTCCGGATATATATAGATATACATATAGGATACTAAAAACGAGGCAGAAGGAAGTGCCTCACAGAGCCCCCTGGTTTGGACACTATGGAAAAAAGTCATCCATTCTAGGCATCATGGGTTCACATCTGATAGTAACCCATTTCTAAGATAAATTATATTTGCATACCATTTACTGCTGAAATAATATAAACTATTGCATTCCTAAAATGTAAATTCTTTCTAGATAATAGAAAAAATCATTTTACATTGAATTGAAATGATACCCATGTCTTTCGAGTAGAACTTCAATGGTGATGGTAATAAAAGAAAAAGGAAAGTCATCAATTTAGGACAAAAAAACGAACAAATGACATCTAGGTGTAGAATCTCCAGCTAGATGCAGTGATTCTCCTGCAGCTGATATTTTCGGTTGGAGCATGGGAAATGCTACTCGAGGGAATTCTTTCTTGCAAGTTGTTTCTTTGCAAATATTCTTTGGAAAATGTGATTATTTTGCATATTTTAAAAGCATTTTTGTGACTGTAGAGACCTTTCTATGGAAAATGTAGTGCTTTTTCCTTACTATCAGAAAGCAGAAATGTTAGGAAGTATAATTACCGTGGGCCCTGCATAGGCAATTGCAAGAGAATGCTGATAACAGACAAGTATTAAAAATTAAGCTTAAAAGTTTTCATTAAAATCACAATTTTACGTGAAAAGTATTGAATTTAAACACCCTAAAAGCTGAACTCCGAATGACTTGAAATTCTAGGCACTGAAACACTCCTAGGCCTGGTATTATAATGCATACTTAAAAAGGACTTTAACTAGAGTTCACTTTAAGGCCTGTTATTATAATGTTTTGTTGGAGTTAAAGTGAAGACTATAGTGAATCTCCTATATGTATGATGGTTTAGCATGGAGAAGCACAATAATCTTCACTTTGATTCTAACAAAACAATGTAATACTGGCCTCTAAAGTAAACTTAGGTTAAAGTCCAAGTAGACATTATAATACAGGGCCCAAATGAAGGCCTTGTGCTTAACTTTTGTACTTTGAAGAAAGACAGAAATATTGATGACATCACTAAGAATACTAATCAAATTAGCTGACAGCAAGTAAGTGGCTTTTTACTTTAAATTATTTTCTCAAGAAGGTTATGTTTTTCAATTTAATTTCAATTAATATAATGAATATACTCTAACAGCCCAAATTGCATAATTTTAATGCAGTGAAATTAATAGAAAATCGATTCCTTGTACTGATGTTACCAACATCTGTACAAATCATTGGAGTACATGGAATCAAGAAAATAACTCTCCAGCTTTCTAATCCAAACAAAATTTTATTTCAAAATGTTACTTCCAAAAACTGTGGTGAATCCTTGCTATTGGCAAAGAGGACAAGTGAGGTACTACAATATAATCAAAATGAATATAAAAAAATGAATGCCTCCAGTTCATGTGTAACATCCAAAAAAAACAACCCCCATCTGTGAATTGGTTATGCAACAACTCACAGCATACATCCCACGTACAACTAAATTGACATATGAACAGGTGTTTGGAACATTACCTGTTCCGAAGTCAGGCAGTGACAGTAAAATGAAAGAATTCCACCAAGTTACACCTGAAAATGTCTCTTTGATTCAACTTTTGATGCTGAGGATTATCATATCAATAATAATTTTACATACATTTTTCTTGAGCAAAAATCGCAAATGTCTGACAGGACCAGGATGATCCCGCTCAGCCGGACAAAACCACTTTGCCCTTAAGTCTCCTAAAATGGCTTCTGACTTGATAGCTTAATTGGTTTAAGCATCAGCCCAGAAGTAATGAGTCCTGGTTATGTCAGACATTTTTTGTGTCAATTTTCCTTGGGATTTTTCGTAGGTGCACGCCTTCATGCACAAAGTTACCTCTACTTCTACAAAACGTAACATATCTATTAAACTACTTTTGGGTTTTTTCATTATGGATACTCTGAGTTTCGAGTTGCTAAACAACTAAACTAGGGATCCCATTGCAAAACAAGTTACACCAAATTTTATCATGTTTCATCCAGCAATAAAACCATATAATAGAAAATGTTTTTTATCTAGTTGGTATTTTATCACAGGTAGAATGAAAAAAGTGCCTGTTTTTGAATTTTTATTAAAAATTATTACTTCAATCTAATGCAAAATTTTATTATCATAATCCTCTACTTTGAGGTAGCTCTTCATCATGAAAGAGGAATAAGAACAACTTATAAACGTTACCACAGGATTTATTACATACCACCTAGGTTTCGATGCATGTGATGAAGCTGTGTGTTTAAATGTAAGTTGTACGTATTAAATCCTGATACAACTTGTGTAAGTTGTTCTTATTCCTCTTCCATTTTATTACCATATTTGAATACCTACTTTTGATTGAAATTTTAAGTTTCAGATTATTTTCATAGCTGATAAAAGGTCATTATCAACTCAGAATGTAAAACAATCTCTTCTCAGACATGGACAGACATAAAAATGCCAACTTGGTCTTGTTACAAAGCTCTCAATCAGAGTTTTCATAAGTCATATCCTATGTTAACTATCACTCATAGATTAATGGTTGCAGTGTGTTGTTTTTTTTAAGAAATGAGAGTGAAAAATAAAAAATTAGGTTTTTTAATTAAAAACTTGAATATAAATTTTTTAAACGTTAGCAGCTACTCAACGAATGCTTTTATGATATAAAAGATTTCCTTATTTAAGGCTTCACTCCATCTTTGATTGTTATGATATTTTGTATTTTTGCATAAATTTATATTTTCACAAGTAATTCTATGTAAATTTGTCCAATGATTTGATTGTTGATGTCAACGGAATAATTTTCATCTCACTTTGACCTATCCTGTATTTTTTTGAAACATATCATCATGGAGTAGATAATTATTTGCTTTACTCTTAAGTAATTCCTGCATAAAATTAACATACCTGAAGCTGCTATCCTAGCATTTTCTTTTCCTACTTCCAAGGACTCAGATTTGTCAATTCCAGCACATTGCTGCTTCCCAAGACCCACCAAAGCAACTGCTGAGTATCTGTCATCCAAGCCAAACAAAACTCTTGACTTCCCCTTCTTCAATGGTGGCCCTGACCTATTCAAAATGAAATTTAACCATAGCTTCCTCAATTGAGACAAAATTAGCAAAAAATATACAAATATGTACGAGTCATTATATCAGGATATATGAAAAATCAGCTGTTTTGGTTGAATTGCCTCAGCAAATTAAACTGAAAAGCTGCTCTAACCAAGGAACATTCAGTTTCAATACCATGGCTGTCATCACTATTCAAAATATACATCACTTTTTAGAGAACAGTTTCTTAGCCTTTCACTTTAACATTCTAAATTATCAAGACTTATAATCAGATGAAGGCTCTCGGCTTGGAATTTTAATGTTACCTTTAAGAGATACAAACAAAAACTACCAAAAATTGGGATGGAAGTAAACTAGCATTGGTGCTATCACCCAAAGCTTGCAGCCAATTCATTAACTAATATAGTGGCCTTTGGATTGGTGGATGAATTAGCTCTTTATATTACCATATGTTACAGGTTGCCAATGAAAATTAATGCTCCAAAACTCAAAATCCTCAGCAGAAAGCAGCAAAAAGTTACAGCAAGTATTTTCTAGAGAATTTTTCGGATAAGGCACAGAATGCCAGAAACATGGCTTAGCTTTAGCTGATGAACATCCATCACAGTAACTAACATTATCACAATTGAAAATTTCCCTGCTAATATTCTTAATAACTGTAGGCTAAATTTGATGATATATGTAGAATGGTAAGACTACCAGAAGATATTTTGAGACACGCAATCAATAATATTCTACTTCAATGGTTAAAATAAGGCAAAACCTTAGTCTGCATACAAAACACTGTGGCAGTTATTTTACATTGAACCTTGTGCTCTCAATTCCTTCAACACAATTTTCATTTATTACTGGAAATAAGAATCAAGTCAGATGGCCAAGATTTGATTTAACTTGATCATGTAAGCAGAAAATAAGCAAACACAATAACACAAGACTTTCACAGAGCATTAATCAAGGAAATTCAGACAATCTTGTAACAAATTTCTTTAAGGTAACTGAATCAATCTTATTGTACCAAGACTTAAATCAATTATTTTTGATAAATACATTTTAATGAAAATCATTAGCATTAATGAATTTTTCAAAGAGGCTCAGAACTATGAGAAAAATTGCAATGTTCATACAAGCAAGATAAGTCCAACTGATTATCAATGAAAATCACTCTTATATATCTATAGAATTTGTCTGAATTATGGAAACAAACTTCAATTACAGCAAACACCTTTAACTGGGAAAGCAAGAAACAATAGATAATTTTCTATTTTGCCAAATTTATGCTGGGTCATGATGAAGTTCAACCAAAATAACAGAAAACAGTGACATACTTCATTGTATAAAAGACACATTAAACCTAAGGGTGATGGGATAGTCTACGGAAAAAATATCTTAAGCATAAGTCTTTGCCAAAATATTTGCAGATAAATCATTAATTCATAGCATAATTCCCTCCAACTATTTAAGGAAACGCAGGCCTTAAAGTTTCAAAATGCTGTCTACAACTTTGAGGCAGTTAATTGAGATAAAAACATCAAACCAAAGTCTGAGGATATTTTCTTTATTCTAGTGTTTTATTCTTACATAATTTAAATAATTAATGGTGCTATTTTCACAAACTAAATAAATACAATTACAATCTTCAGTCCATACACGTAGACAATTATTTTCTCTAAGTACAAGAAATATAGATGAAGAAATAGGTAAGTTAGGAACAAAAATCATTGAAAAAGAATGTATATTAAAATATAACATTTTTATAAATGCTGTAAACCAGCAGTTGAGCATCAAAAATTGCCAATTGAAACCATGGGATACAACACTGTGATTTGGCAATGTCTTTTCTACCCAAAGCATCAAAGGAATTCAACATCAATGTTACTTTTTACACACTATCATATCAATAAGTGAAGCCCAAGATTTAAGTTTACAATTATATGATTCTTTTGTACATAAATTGAGCACAAAATATATTTATTTACTGGCAATGCCATTAGATACACACAGCTTGCAAGTCTCCTTCACATACAATCATCCAACACCTTTCAAGCAAAAGCAGCTAAAAAAATCCTTTTTGAATCACTTTCCCTAAACATAAAATATATACACATACATTTTGGTGGTAAAAACCCTATTTCAGTAAAAATTGCAAAGGAAATCAAATAACTATCACAATAGTTCAACTTAATCAGAAATAAAGGTTGTATGGCAATATAATTCTATTCCAATTGCAATATTACACATCTTCTGTAGATTTTAAAATTTGAATAAGACATTGTCACGAACACAATCTAATTAGATAAAAATATGCTATGATAAGCCCTTTTTGCTACATAAAGTAGGTAAAGAGGACTTTGCGCAATTGTTTCTCTCTTACCAATTCATCAAAAAAATACAAGGCAGAGAAGTTTCTGTTTAGAAATTGTTCAGCATTACAATTTAATACAATGATTGTCAACGGCATTTTAGTAACAATAAACTCGCATTTCGGATAATTTTCTCATACCTATAAAATCTTATAATTTATAACAATATACACTCCATTTATGGAGAATTACAATCTCAAGAGAGCATAGAATGAAATGTGGAACAGTCATAAAATGAACAAAAGAAAAACGAGTTTGACTTGAAATATTCATGTGATCAAGTTAATGAGAGATAAAGGCTAAAATAATGGCACCAAAGTTTTTCAATTAAAATTAACTAAAATCGCAAAGGTCCTAGAATGAGATTACTTTAACTGGGCAGCATCAATTTTTCACAAAATAGAAAGACTTTAATCAATCCTTAGAGGAAAATCATTTGTGTACAAAGTCGTTTCAAAACACCTTTAGAGCAAAAGGAGGCGACTACGCTAATGCCACCGGCATCTTCTCCCTAATAGAAGCTATCATAATTGAGTCAACTGTACGTACAATTACATAAACTGATTCTTTTCTCTAAAAGACGCTCAAAGAACACCAGAAATAAGAGCAAAAGTTTGAGTGAGATATTTAACGATGAAAATGACCTAACCACGATGGAATTAAATCTTCCGGATTCAGATTTGGATACAAGCTATTCAGCTTAACAAGTAGAAAAAATATACCTATTTATAGTAAGATCACACTTAGTGAATTCAGTGACAGTCTTGCAACTAAGAAGCAAAATACAGCAAAAGCTGATAACGCGATATTTTACACTAATTCCAACACTTTGATAATACCTTGGCTATTTGCAGCGACCACAACATTTGAATTCTGACGCCAACATACAGCTGAAACGAATTCGTTGACATCATCCTCTTTCCTATCTTTTTCTAGAACACTGCGCACCGCATCGAATTTAAAGCTAAACAGTTGTTTAGATAATCCTTTATAATAAACATAGAGGGCGTTATTTTCTGAGCCACAGGCAACATAATCTCCATCAGTAGCCAAACCGACAAAATTCTTTTCATTTACGTGACCAACAAAAGATCGCAGGCATGACGGAGCAGCAGCGGGTGCCTTTGCGCCAGAATTGTTTGCAATTGCTCCCACACTCCACATCTTCAACTGCGAGTCAGTGGAAGCTGAAACTATTTCTTCCTTGTTTAGGAACTTCACATATGATACAGCTTTACGATGGCCACGGAAGACAGCCAAAGGTTCGCGCGCATTACGTAAGTCGTAGTAATGAACACAATGGTCAGCAGACCCAAATGCTAAGTGACACGACGATCTAGGGTTAAATTTAACACAACATACATTTGCTTTCGCTTCCAAAGACGCAATGGATCGCTCGGCATTCAGTGACCACAACTTAACTCGAGCATCATCAGAACCCGAAGCTACGAGTCGAGCGTCAACACGATTGAAGTCAACCGACCAACAACGACGCTCATGTTCTTGGAAGCAGCGGATTCTGGAGCCAGTACCAGCATCCCAGATAGTCACAGCTCCCTCATAATCCGAACTCGCTAGAGTACCTTTGTGATATGCATTCCAGCTTACACAGGATATTTTCGAACCGGAAACCATTTCTACGCACGGATAATGAATATCCACGGCATCTCTAACAACAGTGCCGTATTCAAATACCTTGATGCGTTTCGTGACTCCTGCGATAGCGAAAAAATCATTATCTTTGTCAAACTCAATACTCGATACGATGGTAGAATTGTTGAAGATGTCTGAAGAATAATTAAGAGTTGCTAGTGGCCGTAAAGTGCTGTAGCGAGAGAATTTCACTAGATTTTCACGAAAAAGATCAAGGCCTTCAGATCCAGCTGAAAGCCCAGCACCCTGTCCATCGCTTGGTTTCTCACCTTCTCCCATAACAGTCGGACCAAACACAATTTCTTTAGCTCTGGATGAAAAGTAACACTGAACAAAATCATCAAAGTGAGCATGCATTCGTTTCCTACGAGCGGCAAGGGAAGCAGGGTCCCCCTTGGCACTACCGTTGAATCCATCGCTGGAGCCAGAACCTGTGTTCACGGTACTCACAACTTGCTCGGCAGCCACTTCACCAGGTTCAGTTTTAATTGTTTTCTCAGGTAGACTAACAGTATCAGTTATGAGACGTTCCTTCTGTTGCTCTCCTTGGGTACTGCTTCCCGCTTCGATTGCACCGTCATTTACTTTCGGACATTTTTCTTGTACATCTCGCAATATCGCTTCCACTTGGGCCAAATCTTTACGAACTAGAGCAACTTCCCTACCCAACTGCGCTAACTGCTCCTCTTTTTGCCTGAGGAGATGCCGCAAGAACTCGTGTAACAGACGATTTTGGGCAGCACACGATTCAGCCTCGAGTAAGTGTTTCCTCTGAGTAAGAACTTCAAGTAAAGCATTTACGTCAGGAAGTGATAAACGCCTCGATTCTGTGGCAACGAAGTCCCTCAAACCTCCTTCGAGTGCACCGTCTACACTGTCTCCAACTCCCTGCATGATTCTGCTTGTGGCACTAGCACGCTGTCTGTATTTGGAGACAAGCTCATTTAGTAAAAAGTTAGGAAATAGATGATCAATGTCTGGAATATGGGAATTACACTTGGGACAACGTGAACTTGCTTCGAGACTGCGGCAGATACACCTAAAGCAAAAAGTATGGCCACATCTCGTTATGTGCGCTTCTTCAATCAAATCGAAGCAGATGGGGCAAAGGTAGTCATTATTGCGATCCTCAGCGGAGCCTCCAATGCCATTGAAGACGGCAGGATGATGTCTTTTGGATGGTCGGCCTCTTGTACTTCCACTTTGGGTCGAACCACTCCTTCCTGCCATAGCTCAGTGATGCAGTTATACGAAGTTCAAGCGTAAGGAAAAGTTTAAACACTATCAGTCTTCACTTGGCAGCAGCTGATCTGAAACAATGATAAACGCAATATTGAGCAGATATATTAACTACTTCCAATATGCTCAATAAGCATTGAAAGAATTGTTTCAGGTCAGCTCTGCAATTTTGAAAGGTAACTTATGTTTTCAAGGAATTAATCTTTCCAAATTGATCAAAAAAGCCGACCTAAGGTACATATTGGGAATGCTTAAACTATATTTACAGCTCACGTGATTAAATTAGTCATTTACTAAGAGGAACAAGTGCAAAAGAGATGATGATTATACTGAATAAAGATAAAATTTTACAGGAAAGGTAGAAAAAGGAGACATCAACTTTAAACATTAAGTTCTAATATTGACTACCACCTCAAATCTCTATCAATCATGAGTCCAAACGTAAACCCTTAACTGCCAACAATACGCATGACGCTCATCAACAATCATGTAATCTAACAAATTACAGTTTACTTATCGAAGACTAGTTAAAGCCGGCATTCCAAACACTCACCTAAGAAGCTGCGAAACCAACTTTCCACCAGTTTTCTGATCGAAATTAGCTCCAGCAGGAGTTAAATCGAAATTTCCTTTCTTGTCTCCTTCGGAATAAACACCGAGCACCAAACCTCTCTATAAGAGAAACATCCTTTCTTAATATCAGTTTAACAAGACTTATTGTTAGAAGTAATAATGTTAAATAGTGTAATCTACAACCCGTTTCGAGCAACTGTATAGGCATCCAGAGCAAATTTTAACCTTAGCAACTACGAGGATATTGGAAGGTATGTTGCGAAATGTTACCTTCGTGTTTCCAGAGCTAGAAGAATAATTTCTAGCAAAACCGAAGATAAATTCTTTCCTACAACTTTGTACAGCTACCACTATCCTGGAAGCCATCATGAAATATATCCCAGACTTCCCTGCGAAGATGAGAAAATGCTGAAGATGTTTAGGTGACAAAACATGTACCTTATGAGAAATATTTAGGCAAAGTTGTCGAGCGCAAGTTTGAAGGTGTGTTGTTTTGGTTGTTCCCACTGTTCCTGGTTGTTACTCGCTGGCATCAGCGGTAAATGTAATGCAATGCATCTGCACTAAGGATTTATGAGAATTTAGAGAAATGTATCTGAGGATCGGATAATTTAACTTTATAACAGTATTTAGGTGAGACTAAATGGGTAAATGTATCTCCAAAACAAAGTCTGTTGCCCACTTGTAGTTTAATAAATGAAGATAAGATTGATTGTACCGGTGAATGTATTGAATAAACTATGTTTACTGTTAAACTCATCTAATGCCAGACGCTATTGTTATGCTAATTTAATTCGTATTGACAAAATAAGTGCCTATGAACCTACCGTCTAATATTATTCTTCGTCTTCGAACTAGTCGTTAACAATATCAAGTTGGAAGCATTTAAAAAATATGCTAACGCCTTGACAACTTTCGGCGTTGCGACACATCTTCTCGAAGTAGATTCAATCTCATTAATAGTGATCGCAATGCTTTCATAAGTGATAATAAGCATATTTCAATTCAATTTCATCGTACATTGTAAAATGTGTATAATGTATACGATTGAAAAACGGGTAACAAGAAATTCATGTATATCTGCCGACGTCTAGAAATATCTGATCAATAATTCTGAAAAAAATCACGTTTTCACAACAACTTGGTAAGTACATTTTATTGACAATCTAATGAAAATTTATCTTGAGGAATACTCATATAATGAAAACTTAAAAATGCGTATTTATTTCGAATTAGAAGTATAATTCATAAGCGATTAACAAGGAAGGAAATATTTTTGTCAAAAGAAACGTTGGTTTTGATTCAGAGACTGACTGATTATTGAGACTGATTTATTGTTCTTATAAGTAAAGCTCAAGTTTTTACCTCTAGTGTTGGTGATTCATTCTACGATGTAGGTTCACTTGAATTAATGAGTCAAGCAGATGTTTGGCAGTAATAATGAATCATAGACATAATTTTATGTTTTATTTTAATCTTTGTTAGATTAACTTCATTCGCTAGTTGTGTAATATTGGCTAATTGACGAAGAATAGAGTGTAATGACTAGTTTCATTTTTGCTTTCCTTAGAGTTCACTTCAGAAAGAAGTAATAAATATATCTGCATTGAGTCTTTCCACCTCTTGTCACACGTGATTATAGATCACTTGGATCTAATAATTCTCCCCAACCATTTTATAATTAATCTGGTAATATCTTTCTGATAATACAAAGTAGAATTAGTTAGTAATTCCATTTCTGGTGGATTAGGTGGTACAGCATTTTATACCGTTTCTGTTCAAAATTGGAGCCAAATATTTTTGTTAGCAGTACCATTGACAATAAATGCTTAATTAAGTTCATATTTTTGTCATGTTGTTAAACCTTCAAGCTTAGAGAATATTTATCAAGAAATCAACCAATACAGGAGAGAGTTTGAATCAGGTGTAGCAGATTATCTTATACATAAATCACTCATTTCTTCAGAAAACTTCAACAGTTACTCAGGATACTGAAGTATACCACTGCTGGGGTTTAAACAACTCAGGTTGGTTTTTTAACTGCTGTAGTTAAAGATTATGATAAAATTGAAAAATGTAGCCTCCATTAAAAATATAAGTCCAACTCAAATCTGTAGTATAAATATCAAATGCATAGAAAATAACTCACAATAAATATTTTTGACTCCCCCAAGTCTCACTCACTCTTGTAGAGTTGTTGCAATTCATTCAAGAGGTGTACTCATTCTCGAAAGGATCATCAAGAAATTGGATTTAGAGGATGCTGTAATAAAAGTATGGATCAGTGATTCCCATCTTCAATTTCTGTGTCCTTGACCCACCAACATGCAATGAATTCATTTTAATGATTGATGTATAGATGAAAATCAAATATTTTACGAATAAATTTAACTCTTGATTATCCAGGATAACCAGAGTCAGCCTTCTCTATAAAGGGGCCTGGGTGTAAGAAACCATTTGGGGCCCTGAATTTTTCGTAAAGTAAAAAAAAATTACAAACACAAACATATATTACTAATGCATGTTTATTTAATGGGTGATTTTGTTTTTGCTAATACATTAATTACTTCAGAAAAGAGTACGAGGGCTGTATGATAAGTACCTGTGTTAAGCAAGAAAAAGCATTTTTTAAACTTCTTTTAAATTTATTTCTCAATATAGTCTCCTTTCAACTCAATAAATTTAGTCCAGCAATATTCTACCTTTTTCAAGCCATCTAAAAAATACATTTTGTCAAACTCTGCAAAATAGGCCTCTGTTGTGGCGATGGCTTCCTTGTTTGATGTGAATCCCTGTCCCTCAAGCCATTTTTTTCATTTTTGCAAACGGAAAGAAATCACATGGGGCCAAATCTGGAGAATAGGTTGGATGAGGTAGCAATTCGTATCGTAATTCAACCAGTTTTGCTGTGGCGATTGCAGTTGGTGCATTGTCATGTTGGAAGAGCACTTTTTTATCTGCCAAATGGGGCAGTTTTTTCTTCAATTCAGCATGGAATAGGTCTAATAAATCAGCATAGTACTGCCCCGTGATTGTCCTTCCCTTCTCTAAAAAGTTGGCAAAGATGATGCCTCGGGAATCCCAAAAAACGGTGGCCATGACTTTTCCGGCTGATGAAACCGTTTTTGCCTTATTTGGAGCAGGTTTGCCGGGTGAAATCCACTGTGAGCAAACACAGCACATGTCTCGCCGATAGCTTTCTCATACCCAATGTTTTGCGTAGGATACTTTGTATGTGTTCAATTGAGATGTTTGCAATGTCAGCAATCTTCACACTGCGATCTGCTAGCATGATATCATGGACTTTGTTAACCATATCTTTCGTAGTCACCTTAATCAGATGGCCTGGGTGCTCTTCATCAAAAACGGATGTTTGGCCACGCTTGAATTCATTAAACCAATATCTGATGGTAGTCATCGAAGGTGCATGGTCCTTCTAAACTGCATGCAACTTCACCCTGATTTCCTCACACGTATTCCCATCCAAAAAAAGAAATCATTGATTGATATTGCTCTTTCTCCATGGTGGCAAGCAAACACAAAGTTGACTACTTTCAACAGATATCAAAACAAAACAACTTGATTAATTTGTCTGAAATTAAAATTTTGACAGTCATATATCTAAAGATGGTGTTATACACATTTTGTGTCAGTGGTGCCATCAGTCACTAAACACGTGTACTTATCATACAGCCCCCATACATTATTTTAGTTCTTGATCATGTTGGGGCCCCCTCAATTGCATGGCCCTGGTGCATAGCATCTGCTGCCCCCCCAAGATGGTCGGTCCTGAGGATAACGATGGTGATGCATTAGTAATGAGAAAACATGGATAATCCAAACTTTCTCTTTTATTTCCTCCAGTGTTCATAATTTACATTTAAAAAATTGTTATTATTTGCAAATGTTGTCTGCTAAATTCGATTGTTTCATGGACTCAAGAAGAGTTTTCTTCACCCAACTGGAGATCTTTTTAGTGGTGATTGCAGTTATAATATGATTGCTTCATAGAAAATGTCTTATGACATGAATAAGTCCTACTTATATAAAATTTTGAAGATACTTCTGTTTAATTTGTTAGGATTTTGCAAAGTGACCATGGTAAATTTTGAATAAGAGATAAAAATCATGCATGTATGATTTGCAAACTGGATGATCTACCCACAGATAATTGGAAATTCACTGTACTTACTTTTATGATGAATAGCAGTGAAAATAGTGGAAGATTTATTTGCTATTAAACCGAACAATAAATAAAGAACAAAACAATGGAATAAAATTACTCAAACTTCCTGAGTTACACCATATGGGCACAGAAGTACCACCAGCCCCACTGGTTGGGATAAACTGGTATAGATGATGTTGAGCATCCGATTGCTTAATTTGAATTCCAAAGTCGCTCACTCTTACCTTAGGCTGTCCAAAAAATAAAACTTTGATATTTTCAGGATATGGAATGATGATTTACTTTTCTATGAAGAAGATAACCTGATCAAAATCACAATGATGTCAAGACTTTATTTTAACACACTTTCTTAGTAACTCAAGGAAAAAAATGTGTAAGAATACTTTGAGAAATAATAAGCCAAATTCACTTTAGAGATGATATTAGTCATTTTTCCCTAAAAGAAAAGACTTGGTGAGAACCATCGCCCATCGCCATCGGCATCAGTTCTATTATCAATTGTAAATTTCTTGGTTTTGAGCAGCAATTTCAGTAAATTTTTGGTCTCACAGCGATGAATGCGACCAAATGTACAGGAAAGTGAAAGAATTTTCCTGACTTTTAATGGCAATAGCCCTAGAAACGGCATTTTCGTTTCTAGAAACAATTGTAAATTTCTTGGTTTTGAGCAGCAATTTCAGTAAATTTTTGGTCTCACAGCGATGAATGCGACCAAATCTACAGAAAAATAAAACATTTTTCCTGACTTTTAATCGCAATCGCCCTAGAAACGGCATTTTTGTTTCTATAAACAATTGTAAATTTCTTGGTTTTGAGCTGCAATTTCAGTAAATTTTTGGTCTCACAGCGATGAATGCGACCAAATCTACAGAAAAATAAAACATTTTTCCTGACTTTTAATCGCAATCGCCCTAGAAACGGCATTTTTGTTTCTATAAACAATTGTAAATTTCTTGGTTTTGAGCTGCAATTTCAGTAAATTTTTGGTCTCACAGCGATGAATGCGACCAAATCTACAGAAAAATAAAACATTTTTCCTGACTTTTAATCGCAATCGCCCTAGAAACGGCATTTTTGTTTCTATAAACAATTGTAAATTTCTTGGTTTTGAGCTGCAATTTCAGTAAATTTTTGGTCTCACAGCGATGAATGCGACCAAATCTACAGAAAAATAAAACATTTTTCCTGACTTTTAATCGCAATCGCCCTAGAAACGGCATTTTTGTTTCTATAAACAATTGTAAATTTCTTGGTTTTGAGCTGCAATTTCAGTAAATTTTTGGTCTCACAGCGATGAATGCGACCAAATCTACAGAAAAATAAAACATTTTTCCTGACTTTTAATCGCAATCGCCCTAGAAACGGCATTTTTGTTTCTATAAACAATTGTAAATTTCTTGGTTTTGAGCTGCAATTTCAGTAAATTTTTGGTCTCACAGCGATGAATGCGACCAAATCTACAGAAAAATAAAACATTTTTCCTGACTTTTAATCTCAATCGCCCTAGAAACGGCATTTTTGTTTGTAGAAACAATTGGAAATTTCTTGGTTTTGAGGAGCAATTTGTTTAAATTTTTGGTCTCACAGCGAGGAAAGCGACCTAATCTACAGAAAAATGAAACATTTTTCCTGTCTTTTAATCGCAATCGCCCTGGAAACGGCATTTATTTCTATAAACAATTGTGAACTTCTTCGTTTTGAGCAGCAATTCGAGTAAATTTTTCGTCTCACAGCGAAGAAAGCGACCAGATCTACAGAAAAATTTAATCGCAATCGCCCTAGAAACGGCATTTTTCTTTCTATATACAATTGTCAATATTATGTTATGAGCAGCAATTAGAGTAAGTTTTTGGTCTCACAGCGAGGAAAGCGACCAAATCTACTGAAAAATGAAATTATTTTCTGTATTTTTGATCGCCATCGCCCTAGAAACGACATTTTTGTTTCTATAAACAATTGTAAATTTCATGGTTTTGAGCAGCAATTTGAGAAAATTTTTGGTCTCCCAGCAACTAAAGCGACCAAATCTACAGAAAAATGAAACATTTTTCCTGACTTTTAATAGCCATCGCCCTAGAAACGGCGTTTTTTGTTTCTATAAACAATTTTATATTTCTTGGTTTTGAGCTGCAAATTGAGTAAATCTTTGGTCTCATAGCGAGGAAAGCGACCAAATCTACCGAAAAATGACACATTTTTCCTGACTTTTAATCGCATTAACCCTATAAACGGCATTTTTGTTTCGATAAACAATTGTAAATTTCTTGGTTAATTTGAGTAACTTTTTGGTCTCACAGCGAGGAAGGCGAACAAATCTACAGAAAAATCAAACATGTTTCCTGTCTTTTAATCGCAATCGCCCTGGAAACGGCATTTTTTTTCTATAAAAAATTGTCAATTTCATGGTTTTGAGCAGCAATTTGAGTAAATTTCTGGTCTCACAGCGAGGTAGCTGACCAAATCTACTGAAAAATGAAACATTTTTCCCGAGTTTTAGTAGCCATCGCCCTAGAAACGGCATATTTGCTTCTATAAACAATTGTAATTTTCTTGGTTTTGAGCAGTATTTTGAGTAAATGTTTGGACTCACAGCTAGGAAAGCGACGTAATCTAAAGAAAAATGAAACATTTTTCCTGACATTTAATCGCATTCGCCCTGGAAAAGGCATTTTTGTTTCTATAAATACTTGCGAATTTCTTGGTTAAGAGCAGCAATTTGAGTAAATTTTTGGTCTCACAGCGAAAAAGCCACCAAATCTACTGAAAAATGAAACATTTTTCAGCATTTTTTATCTCCACCGCCCTAGAAACTGCATTTTTGTTTCTAGAAACAATTGTCAATTTCTTGGTTTTGAGCAGCAATTTCAGTAAATTTTTGGTCTCCCAGCGAGGAAATCGACCAAATCAACAGAAAAATAAAACATTTTTCCTGACTTTTAATAACCATCGCCCTAGAAACGGCATTTTTATTTCTATAAGCAATTGTGAATTTCCTGGTTTTGATCAGCAATTTGAGTAAATTCTTGGTCTTACAGCGAGGAAAGCGACCAAATCTACAGAAAAATTAAACATTTTACCCGACTTTTAATCGCAATCGCTCTAGAAACGGCATTTTTGATTCTATAAACAATTGTAATTTTATTTGATTTTGAGCAGCCATTTGGGTAAATTTTTGGTCTCACAGCGAGGAAAGCGACCAAATCTACAGAAAAATGAAACATCTTATCTGTCTTTTAATCGCAATCGCCCTAGAAACGGCATTTTTGATTCAATAAGCAATTGTAATTTTCTTGGTTTTGAGGAGGAATTTGAGTAAATGTTTGGTATAACAGCAAGGAAAGCGACCAAATATACAGAAAAATGAAACATCTTACCTGTCTTTTAATCGCAATCGCCCCAGAAACGGCATTTTTGATTCTATAAACAATTGTAGATTTCTTGGACTTGAGCAGCAATATGAGTAAATTGTTGGTCTCAAAGCGAGGATGGCGACCAAATCTACAGAAAATGAAACATTTTTCCAGACTTTTAATCACAATCGCCCTAGAAACGGCATTTTTGTTTCGATAAACAATTGTAAATTTCTTGGTTTTTAGCATGAATTTGAGTAAATCTTTGGTCTCACAGCGATGAAGACGACCAAATCTACAGAATAATGAAAGAATTTTCCTAACTCTTAATCGCAATCGACCTAGAAACGGCATTCTTTGTTTCTATAAAAAACCATAAATTTCTTGGTTTTGAGCAGCAATTTGAGTAAATTTTTGGTCTCACGGCGAGGAAAGCGACCAAATCTACAGAAAAATGGAATATTTTTCCTGACTTTTAATAGCTATCGCCCTAGAAACGGCATTCTTTGTTTCTATAAAAAACCATAAATTTCTTGGTTTTGAGCAGCAATTTGAGTAAATTTTTGGTCTAACAGCGAGGAAAGCGACCAAATCTACAGAAAAATGGAATATTTTTCTTGACTTTGAATAGTCATTCCCCTAGAAACGGCATTTTTTGTCTCTAAAAACATTTATAAATTTCGTGGTTTTAAGCAGCAATTTGAGGAAATTTTTTGTCTCACAGCGAGGAAATCGACCAAATCTACAGAAAAATTAATTATTTTCCTGACTTTTAATCGCAATCGCCCTAGAAACGGCAATTTTGTTTCTATAAACAATAGTAAATTTCTTGGTTTTGAGCAGCAATTTGAGTAAATTTGATAAATGGAGATATCCATAAGCAAACAACTAGTGAAACAATGACTAAATGAAAACTGAACGAAATAGCTCAAGCACGTGTACAAGATATGAAACATGTGGTGTTTATTCATGAGCTAAAAAACTCAAAAATCGCGGGTCTCATAAGATCCGGGATACTCTTAAAATCTCCTTCAGTGGAACATGTTGCAACACTGTAAGGAGTCCATCTCAAATATAACGGTAATTATATTCGCTGCAAATGTGGGGGGAGTGTCGGTTTAAAGAAATGGTAGGAGCATCGCGAGCGGCTCCCGTAGCGGACACACATTTAGAAGGACGGACCTAATTTTAAGAAAGACATTTTGTAAACGTCGCGTATACGCGATGGCAGCTCTAATGTATGAGTTATAGAACGAGCAGATTGAATGAATTCGCAATTTAGAATCGTCAATCAAGTCGAATACGACTTTTTTCGGCAAAATCAACGTTATGGACCTCCGACTCGCTCATTCTATAACGGAAGGNAGAAAAATGAAACATTTTTCCTGACTATTAATCGAAATCGACCTAGAAACGGCATTTTTGTTTCAATTAACAATTGTAAATTTCTTGTTTTTGAGCTGCAATATGAGGAAATTTTTGGTCTCACAGCGACAAAAGAGTTTAAATCTACAGAAAAATGAAACATTTTTCATGACTTTTAATCGCAATTGCCTTAGAAACGGCATTTTATTTCTATAAACAATTGCAGATTTCTTGTTTTTGAGCAGCAATATGAGTAAATTTTTGGTCTCACAGGGACAAAAGAGACCAAATCTACAGTAAAAGGAATGATTTTTCCTGACTTTTAATCGCAATCGCCCTATAAACGGCATTTTTGTTTCTATAAACAATTGTAAATTTATTGGTTTTGAGCAGCAATTTGAGTAAATTTTTGGTCTCACAGGGACAAAAGAGATCAAATCTACAGAAAAATGAAACATTTTTCATGAATTTTAATCGCAATCGCCCTAGAAACGGCATTTTTGTTTCTATAAACAATTGTAAATTT
>KZ309058.1:410375-422629 GCA_000376725.2 Ladona fulva
AAAAATGAAACATTTTTCCTGACTTTTAATCGCAATCACCTTAGAAACGGCATTTTGGTTTCAATAAACAATTGTAAATTTCTTGTTTTTGAACAGCAATATGAGTAAATTGTTGGTCTCACAGGGACAAAAGAGACCAAATCTACAGAAAAAGGGAAGATTTTTCCTGACTTCTAATCGCAATCGCCCTAGAAATGGCATTTTTGCTTCTATAAACAATTGTTAATTTCTTGCTTTTAAGCAGCAATTTGGGTAAATTTTTGGTCTCACAGCTAGGAAAGAGACCAAATCTACAGAAAAATGAAATATTTTTCCTTACTTTTAATCGAAATCGACCTAGAAACGGGATTTTTGTTTCAATAAAGAATTGTAAATTTCTTGTTTTTGAGCAGCAATCTGAGGAAATGTTTGGTCTCAGAGCGACAAAAGAGACCAAATCTACAGAAAAATGAAACGTTTTTCCTGACTTTTATCGCAATTGCCCTAGAGACGGCATTTTTGTTTCTATAAACAATTGTAAATTTCTTGGTTTTGAGCAGCAATTTGAGTAAATTTTTTGTCTCAGAAAAATAAAAGAGACCAAATCTACAGAAAAATTAAAACTTTTCCTGACTTTTAATGGCAATTGCCCTAGAAACGGCATTCTTGTTTCTATAAACAATTGTAAATTTCCTGGTTTTGAGGAGAAATTTGAGAAAATTTTTGGTCTTTCAGCGAAGAAAGCGACCAGATCTACTGAAAAATGTAATATTTTTCCTTTTTTTTTTGATCGCCATCTCCCTAGAAACGGCATTTTTGTTTCTATAAACAATTGTAAATTTCTTGGTTTTGAACAGCAATTTGAGAAAATTTTTGGTCTCACAGCAAGAAAAGGGGACCAAATCTACAGTAAAATGAAACATTTTTCATGACTTTTAATCGCAATCGCCATAGAAACGGCATTTATGATTTTATAAACAATTGTAAATTTCTAGGCTTTGAGCAGCAATTTCAGTAAATTTTTGGATTCAAAGCGAGGAAAGTGACTAAATCTACAGAAAAATTAAACATTTTCCCATAATTTAATCGAAATCGCCCTAGAAACGGTATTTTTGGTTCTATAAACAATTGTAAATTTCTTGGTTTTGAGGAGCTATTTCAGTAAATTTTTGGTCTCACAGCGTGAAAAGCGACAAAATCTACAAAAAAAAGATGTATTTTTCCGGATTTTGGATCACCATTAGCCTAGAAACGGCATTTTTTTCTATGAACAATTGTAAATTTCATGGTTTTGAGCAGCAGTTTGAGTAATTTTTTGGTCTCACAGCGAGGACAGTGACTAAATCTACAGAAAAATAAAACAATTTTCCTTACTTTTCATCACAATCGCCATAGAAACGGCATTTTGGTTTCTATTGACAATTCAAAATTTTTTCAATTTGATAAGCTATTTGAGTAAATTTTTGGTCTCACAGCGAGGAAAGCGACCAAATCTACAGAAAAACGGGAATTGCTTTAGAAATGGCATTTATGTTTCTATAAACAATTGTGAATTTCCTGGTTTTGAGCAGAAATTTGAGTACATTTTTGGTCTCACAGCGAAGAAAGCGACCAGATCTACAGAAAAATGTAATATTTTTCCTATTTTTTCTATCGCCTTTTCCCTAGAAACGGCATTTTTCTTTCTATAAACAATTGTAAATTTCTTGGTTCTGAGCAGCAATTTGAGTAATTTTTTGGTCTCACAGCGAGGACAGCGACCAAATCTACAAAAAAATTAAACAATTTTACTGACTTTTAATTGCAATCGCCCTAGAAACGGCATTTTTTTTCTATGAACAATTGTAAATTTCTTGAATTTGAGCAGCATTTTGAGTAAATTTTTCGTGTCACAGCGAGGAAAGCGACCAAATCTACAGAAAAATAAAATATATTTCCTGACATTTAATCGCGATCGCCCTAAAAACGGCATTCTTCTTATAATAAGCAATTGTTAATTTCTTGGTTTTGAGCAGCAATTTGAGTAAATTTTTGGTCTCACAGCGATAAAAGCGACCAATTCTATAGAAAAATGAAATATTTTTTCGTATTTTGGAACACCATCACCCTAGAGACAGCATTTTTGTTTCTTTAAACAATTGTAAATTTCATGGTTTTGAGCAGCAATTTGAGTAATTGTTTGGTCTCACAGCGAGGACAGCGACCAAATCTAATGAAAATTTACTCAAATTGCTGCTCAAAACCAAGAAATTTACAATTGTTTATAGAAACAAAAATGCCGACTCTAAGACGATTGCCAATTAAAGTCAGGAAAAATGTTTCATTTTTCTGTAGATTTTGACTGTTATATTTCTGTAAGACAAAAAATTTACTCAAATTGCTGCTCAAAACAAAGGATATTACATTTCTTTATAAAAACAAAAATGACGTTTCTAGGGCGATTGCAGTTAGAAGTCAGGAAAAATTTTACTTTTTTCTGTAGATTTGGTCTCTTTTGTCGCTGTGAGACCAAAAATTTACTCATACTGCTGCTCAGAACCAAGAAATTTACAATTGTTTATAGAAACAGAAATGCCGTTTCTAGGGCTATGGCGATCCAAAATACGGAAAAGTGTTACATTTTTCTGTAGATCTGGTCGCTTTCTTCGCTGTGAGACCAAAAATTTACTCAAATTGCTGCTCAAAACCAAGAAATTTACAATTGTTTATAGAAAAAAAAATACCGTTTCTAGGGCGATCGCTATTAAAAGTAACGAAAAATGTTTCATTATTATGTAGATTTGGTCGCTTTACTCGCTGTGAGACCAAAAATTTACTCAAATTGCTGCTCAAAACCAAGAAATTTACAATCTTTTATAGAAAAAAAAATGCCGTTTCTAGGGCGATTGCGATTAAAAGTCAGGAAAAATCTATCCTTTTTCTGTAGATTTGGTCTCTTTTGTCCCTGTGAGAACAAAAATTTACTCAAGATGCTGCTTAAAAGCAAGAAATTAACAATTGTCTATAGGAGGAAAAATGCCATTTCTAGGGCGATTGCGATTAGAAGTTAGGAAAACTCTTCTCTTTGGTCCCTGTGAGACCAAAATTTACTCATATTGCTGCAAAAAACCAAGAAATTTACAACTGTTTATAGAAACAGAAATACCGTTTCTAGGGCTATGGCGATCCAAAATACGGAAAAGTGTTACATTTTTCTGTAGATCTGGTCGCTTTCTTCGCTGTGAGACCAAAAATTTACTCAAATTGCTGATTAAAACAAAGAAATTTATAATTGTTAATAAAAATAAAAGTGCCTTCTCTGGGGCAAGTGCTATTAAAATTCAGCAAAAATGATTCATTTTCTTGTAGATTTCTTTGTTTTGAGCAGCAATTTGAGTAAATTTTTGGTCTCACAGCGACAAAAGAGACCAAATCTACAAAAAAATTAAACAATTTTTCTGACTTTTAATTGCAATCGCCCTAGAAACTGCATTTTTGTTTCTATGAACAATTCTAAATTTCTTGATTTTGAGCAGCAATTTGAGTAAATTTTTTGTCTCACAGCGACAAAAGAGACCAAATCTACAAAAAAATTGAACAATTTCTCTGACTTTTCATTGCAATCGCCCTAGGAGCGGCATTTTTGTTTCTATGAACAATTGTAAATTTCTTGGTTTGGAGGAGTTATTTCAGTAAATTTTTGTTCTCACAGCGAGAAAAGCGACCAAAGCAACAAAGAAAAGGATATATTTTTCCGGATTTTGGATCACCATTACCCTAGAAACGGCATTTTTGTATTTATAAACAATCGAAAATTTCATGGTTTTGAGCAGCAATGTGAGTAATTTTATGGTCTCACAGCGAGGACTAGGACCAAATCTACCGAAAAATGAAATATTTTTCCTGACTTTTAAGGGCAATCGCCCTAGAAACGGCATTGTTGTTTTTACAAACAATTGTAAATTTCTTGGTGTTGAGCAGCAATTTCAGTAAATTTTTGGTCTCACAGCGAGGAAAGTGACCAAATCTACAGAAAAATGAAATATTTTTCCTGACTTTTAATGACAATCGCCATAGAGACGACATTTTTGTTTCTATAAACAATTGTAAATTTATTGAATTTGAGAAGTAATTTTAGTAAATTTTTGGTCTCACAGCGAGGAAAGCGGCAAAATCTACGGAAAAATGAAATATTTTTCCTGACATTTAATCGCGATCACCCTTAAAACGGCATTCTTCTTTTAAAGAATAATTGTAATTTCTTGGTTTTGAGCAGCAATATTAGTATATTTTAGGTCTCACAGTGACAAAAGAGACCAAATCTACAGGAAAATTAAACAATTTTCCTGACTTTTAAGTGCAATCGCCCTAGAAACGGCATTTTTTTCTATGAACAATTGTAAATTTCATGGTTTTGAGCAGCAGTTTGAGTAATTTTTTGGTCTCACAGCGAGGACAGCGACTAAATCTACAGAAAAATAAAAGAATTTTCCTTACTTTTCATCACAATCGCCATAGAAACGGCATTTTTGTTTCTATTGACAATTCAAAATTTTTTCAATTTGATAAGCTATTTGAGTAAATTTTTGGTCTCACAGCGAGGAAAGCGACCAAATCTACAGAAAAATGAAATATTTTTCCTGACTTTTAATCGCCATCGCCCTTAAAACGGCATTTTTGTTTCTATAAACAATTGAATATTTCTTGGTTTTGAGCAGCAATTTGAGAAAATTTTTTGTCTCACAACGAGGAAAGCGACAAAATCTACAGAAAAATGAAATATTTTTCTTTACTTTTAATCGCAATCGCCCTAGAAACGGTATTTTTTTTTCAATAAACATTTGTAAATTTCTTGGTTCTGAGCAGCAATATGAGTAAGTGTTTGATCTCACAGCGAGGAAAGAGACCAATTCAACAGAAAAATAATCATTTTTCCTGAATTTTAATGGGAATCGACCTAGAAACGGCATTTTTTTATAAACAATTGTAGATTTCTTGGTTTTGAGCAGCAATGTGAGTAAATTTTTTGTCTCACAAAAATTAAAGAGACCATATCAACAGATAAATGAAACATTTTTCCTGACTTTTAGTCGCAATTGCCCTAGAGACGGCATTTTTGTTTCTATATACAATAGTAAATTTCTTGGTTTTGAGCAGCAATTTGAGTAAATTTTTTGTCTCACAGCGAGTAAAGCGACCAAATCTACATAATAATGAAACATTTTTCGTTACTTTTAATAGCGATCGCCCTAGAAACGGTATTTTTTTTTCTATAAACAATTGTAAATTTCTTGGTTTTGAGCAGCAATTTGAGTAAATTTTTTGTCTCACAGCGAGTAAAGCGACCAAATCTACATAATAATGAAACATTTTTCGTTACTTTTAATAGCGATCGCCCTAGAAACGGTATTTTTTTTTCTATAAACAATTGTAAATTTCTTGGTTTTGAGCAGCAATTTGAGTAAATTTTTTGTCTCACAGCGAGTAAAGCGACCAAATCTACATAATAATGAAACATTTTTCGTTACTTTTAATAGCGATCGCCCTAGAAACGGTATTTTTTTTTCTATAAACAATTGTAAATTTCTTGGTTTTGAGCAGCAATTTGAGTAAATTTTTTGTCTCACAGCGAGTAAAGCGACCAAATCTACATAATAATGAAACATTTTTCGTTACTTTTAATAGCGATCGCCCTAGAAACGGTATTTTTTTTTCTATAAACAATTGTAAATTTCTTGGTTTTGAGCAGCAATTTGAGTAAATTTTTTGTCTCACAGCGAGTAAAGCGACCAAATCTACATAATAATGAAACATTTTTCGTTACTTTTAATAGCGATCGCCCTAGAAACGGTATTTTTTTTTCTATAAACAATTGTAAATTTCTTGGTTTTGAGCAGCAATTTGAGTAAATTTTTTGTCTCACAGCGAGTAAAGCGACCAAATCTACATAATAATGAAACATTTTTCGTTACTTTTAATAGCGATCGCCCTAGAAACGGTATTTTTTTTTCTATAAACAATTGTAAATTTCTTGGTTTTGAGCAGCAATTTGAGTAAATTTTTTGTCTCACAGCGAGTAAAGCGACCAAATCTACATAATAATGAAACATTTTTCGTTACTTTTAATAGCGATCGCCCTAGAAACGGTATTTTTTTTTCTATAAACAATTGTAAATTTCTTGGTTTTGAGCAGCAATTTGAGTAAATTTTTTGTCTCACAGCGAGTAAAGCGACCAAATCTACATAATAATGAAACATTTTTCGTTACTTTTAATAGCGATCGCCCTAGAAACGGTATTTTTTTTTCTATAAACAATTGTAAATTTCTTGGTTTTGAGCAGCAATTTGAGTAAATTTTTTGTCTCACAGCGAGTAAAGCGACCAAATCTACATAATAATGAAACATTTTTCGTTACTTTTAATAGCGATCGCCCTAGAAACGGTATTTTTTTTTCTATAAACAATTGTAAATTTCTTGGTTTTGAGCAGCAATTTGAGTAAATTTTTTGTCTCACAGCGAGTAAAGCGACCAAATCTACATAATAATGAAACATTTTTCGTTACTTTTAATAGCGATCGCCCTAGAAACGGTATTTTTTTTTCTATAAACAATTGTAAATTTCTTGGTTTTGAGCAGCAATTTGAGTAAATTTTTTGTCTCACAGCGAGTAAAGCGACCAAATCTACATAATAATGAAACATTTTTCGTTACTTTTAATAGCGATCGCCCTAGAAACGGTATTTTTTTTTCTATAAACAATTGTAAATTTCTTGGTTTTGAGCAGCAATTTGAGTAAATTTTTTGTCTCACAGCGAGTAAAGCGACCAAATCTACATAATAATGAAACATTTTTCGTTACTTTTAATAGCGATCGCCCTAGAAACGGTATTTTTTTTTCTATAAACAATTGTAAATTTCTTGGTTTTGAGCAGCAATTTGAGTAAATTTTTTGTCTCACAGCGAGTAAAGCGACCAAATCTACATAATAATGAAACATTTTTCGTTACTTTTAATAGCGATCGCCCTAGAAACGGTATTTTTTTTTCTATAAACAATTGTAAATTTCTTGGTTTTGAGCAGCAATTTGAGTAAATTTTTTGTCTCACAGCGAGTAAAGCGACCAAATCTACATAATAATGAAACATTTTTCGTTACTTTTAATAGCGATCGCCCTAGAAACGGTATTTTTTTTTCTATAAACAATTGTAAATTTCTTGGTTTTGAGCAGCAATTTGAGTAAATTTTTTGTCTCACAGCGAGTAAAGCGACCAAATCTACATAATAATGAAACATTTTTCGTTACTTTTAATAGCGATCGCCCTAGAAACGGTATTTTTTTTTCTATAAACAATTGTAAATTTCTTGGTTTTGAGCAGCAATTTGAGTAAATTTTTTGTCTCACAGCGAGTAAAGCGACCAAATCTACATAATAATGAAACATTTTTCGTTACTTTTAATAGCGATCGCCCTAGAAACGGTATTTTTTTTTCTATAAACAATTGTAAATTTCTTGGTTTTGAGCAGCAATTTGAGTAAATTTTTTGTCTCACAGCGAGTAAAGCGACCAAATCTACATAATAATGAAACATTTTTCGTTACTTTTAATAGCGATCGCCCTAGAAACGGTATTTTTTTTTCTATAAACAATTGTAAATTTCTTGGTTTTGAGCAGCAATTTGAGTAAATTTTTTGTCTCACAGCGAGTAAAGCGACCAAATCTACATAATAATGAAACATTTTTCGTTACTTTTAATAGCGATCGCCCTAGAAACGGTATTTTTTTTTCTATAAACAATTGTAAATTTCTTGGTTTTGAGCAGCAATTTGAGTAAATTTTTTGTCTCACAGCGAGTAAAGCGACCAAATCTACATAATAATGAAACATTTTTCGTTACTTTTAATAGCGATCGCCCTAGAAACGGTATTTTTTTTTCTATAAACAATTGTAAATTTCTTGGTTTTGAGCAGCAATTTGAGTAAATTTTTTGTCTCACAGCGAGTAAAGCGACCAAATCTACATAATAATGAAACATTTTTCGTTACTTTTAATAGCGATCGCCCTAGAAACGGTATTTTTTTTTCTATAAACAATTGTAAATTTCTTGGTTTTGAGCAGCAATTTGAGTAAATTTTTTGTCTCACAGCGAGTAAAGCGACCAAATCTACATAATAATGAAACATTTTTCGTTACTTTTAATAGCGATCGCCCTAGAAACGGTATTTTTTTTTCTATAAACAATTGTAAATTTCTTGGTTTTGAGCAGCAATTTGAGTAAATTTTTTGTCTCACAGCGAGTAAAGCGACCAAATCTACATAATAATGAAACATTTTTCGTTACTTTTAATAGCGATCGCCCTAGAAACGGTATTTTTTTTTCTATAAACAATTGTAAATTTCTTGGTTTTGAGCAGCAATTTGAGTAAATTTTTTGTCTCACAGCGAGTAAAGCGACCAAATCTACATAATAATGAAACATTTTTCGTTACTTTTAATAGCGATCGCCCTAGAAACGGTATTTTTTTTTCTATAAACAATTGTAAATTTCTTGGTTTTGAGCAGCAATTTGAGTAAATTTTTTGTCTCACAGCGAGTAAAGCGACCAAATCTACATAATAATGAAACATTTTTCGTTACTTTTAATAGCGATCGCCCTAGAAACGGTATTTTTTTTTCTATAAACAATTGTAAATTTCTTGGTTTTGAGCAGCAATTTGAGTAAATTTTTTGTCTCACAGCGAGTAAAGCGACCAAATCTACATAATAATGAAACATTTTTCGTTACTTTTAATAGCGATCGCCCTAGAAACGGTATTTTTTTTTCTATAAACAATTGTAAATTTCTTGGTTTTGAGCAGCAATTTGAGTAAATTTTTTGTCTCACAGCGAGTAAAGCGACCAAATCTACATAATAATGAAACATTTTTCGTTACTTTTTAATAGCCATCGACCTATAAACGGTATTTTTTTTCTATAAACAATTGTAAATTTCTTGGTTTTGAGCAGCTATTTGAGTAAATTTTTGGTCTCACAGCGTGGAAAGCTACCAAATCTACAGAAAAATTAATATTTTTCATGACTTTTAATTTAAATCGCCCTAGAGACGGTATTCTTGTTTCTATAAACAACGGTAAATTTCTTGGCTTTGACCAGCAATATGAGTAAAATTATGGTCTTACAGCGACAAAAGAGACCAAATCTACAGAAAAATGAAACATGTTTTCTATCTTTTAATTGCAATCGCCGTAGAAAGGGCATTCTTTTTTCTATAAACAATGGTAAATTTCTTGGTAATGAGCGGCAATTTGAGTGAATGTTTCGTCTCACAGCGATATAAGCGACCAATTCTATAGAAAAATTAAATATTTTTCCGTATTTTAGAACGCCATCATCCTAGAAACAGCATTTTTTTTCCGTAAACAATTATAAATTTTATGGTTTTGAGCAGCAATTTGAGTAAATTATTGGTCTCACAGCGATGACAGCGACCAAATCTACAGAAAAATGAAACATTTTTCCTGACTTTTAATCGCAATCGCCATGGAAACGGCATTTATGTTTCTATAAACAATGTTAAAATTCTTGAATTTGAGCAGCAATTTGAATAAATTTTTGGTATCACAGCGAGGAAAGCGACCAAATCTACATAAAGATGAAACATTTTTCCTGATTTTTAATCGCCATCGCCCTAGAAACGACATTTTTTTCTATAAACAATTGTAAATCTCTTGGTTTTGAGCCGAAATTTGAGTAAATTTTTGGTATCACAGCGAGGAAAGCGACCAGATCTACAGAAAAATGTAACATTTTTCCGTATTTTGGATTGCCATCGCCCTAAACACGGCATTTTTGTTTCTATAAACAATTGAATATTTCTTGGTTTTGAGCAGAAATATGAGTATTTTTTGGTCTCACAGCGACAAAAAAGACCAAACCTGCAGAAAAATGAAATATTTTTCCGTATTTTGGATCGCAATCGTCCTAGAAACGTGATTTTTGTTTCTATAAACATTTGTAAATATCTTGGTTTTGAGCAGCAATTTGAGAAAATTTTTTGTCTCACAACGAGGAAAGCGACAAAATCTACAGAAAAATGAAATATTTTTCTTTACTTTTAATCGCAATCGCCCTAGAAACGGTATTTTTTTTTCAATAAACATTTGTAAATTTCTTGGTTCTGAGCAGCAATATGAGTAAGTGTTTGATCTCACAGCGAGGAAAGAGACCAATTCAACAGAAAAATAATCATTTTTCCTGAATTTTAATGGGAATCGACCTAGAAACGGCATTTTTTTATAAACAATTGTAGATTTCTTGGTTTTGAGCAGCAATGTGAGTAAATTTTTTGTCTCACAAAAATTAAAGAGACCATATCAACAGATAAATGAAACATTTTTCCTGACTTTTAGTCGCAATTGCCCTAGAGACGGCATTTTTGTTTCTATATACAATAGTAAATTTCTTGGTTTTGAGCAGCAATTTGAGTAAATTTTTGGTCTCACAGCGACAAAAGAGACCAAATCTACAGAAAAATGTAAAATTTTTTCTGACTTTTAATTTCAATCGCCCTAGAAACGGCATTTTTGTTTTTATAAACAATTGTAAATTTCATGGTTTTGAGCAGCAATTTGAGTAAATTTTTGGTCTCACAGCGGCGAAAGCGACCAAATCTAAAGAAAAATGTAACATTTTTCCTGACTTTTAACTGCAATCGCCCTAGAAACCTAATTTTTGATCCTATAAACAATTGTAAATTTCTTGGTTTTGAGCAGCTTTTTTAGTAAATTTTTGGTCTCGCAGCGACAATAGAGACAAAATCTTCAAAAAAATTAAACAATTTTCCTGACTTTTTATTGCAATCGCCCTAGAAACGGCATTTTTGTTTCTATGAACAATTGTAAATTTCTTGAATTTGAGAAGTAATTTTAGTAAATTTTTGGTCTCACAGCAAGGAAAGCGACTAAATCTACAGAAAAATGAAACATTTTTCCTCACTTTTATCCCAATCGCCCTAGAAACGGCATTTTTGTTTCTATAAACAATTGTAAATTTCTTGGTTTTGAGCAGCAATTTGAGTAAATTTTTGGTCTCATAGCGAGGAAAGCGACCAAATCTAGAGAAAAATGAAACATTTTTCCTGAATTTTAATCGCAATCGCCCTAGAAACGATATTTTTGTTTCTATAAACATTTGTAAATTTCTTGATTCTGAGCAGCAATATCAGTAAATGTTTGGTCTCACAGCGAGGAAAGAGACAAATTCAACAGAAAATAATCATTTTTCCTGAATTTTAATGGGAATCACCCTAGAAACGGCATTTTTTTTATAAACAATTGTAGATTTCTTGGTTTTGAGCAGCAGTTTGAGTAAATTTTTTGTCTCACAAAAATTAAAGAGACCAAATCAACAGAAAAATGAAACATTTTTCCTGACTTTTAGTCGCAATTGCCCTAGAGACGGCATTTTTGTATCTATAGACAATTTGTAAATTTTTTGGTTTTGAGTAAATTTTTGGTCTAACAGCGAGGAAAGCGACCAAATCTGCAGAAAAATGAAACATTTTTCCTGACTTTCTATCGCAATCGCCCTAGAAACGGTATTTTTTGTATAAACAATTGTAAATTTATTGGTTTTGAGCAGCAATTTTAGTAAATTTTTGGTCTCACAGCGAGAAAAGCGAACAAATCTACAGAAAAATTAAACATTTTTCCTGACTTTCTATCGCTATCGCCCTAGAGACGGCATTTTTGTTTCTATAAACAATTGTCAAATTCTTGGTTTTGAGCTGCAATTTGAGTACATTTTTGTTCTCACAGGGACAAAAGAGACCAATTCTACAGAAAAAGCATAGATTTTTCCTGACTTTTAATCGCAATCGCCCTAGAAACGGCATTTTTATTTCTATAAACAATTGTTAATTTCTAGCTTTTAAGCAGCAATTTGAGTAAATTTTTGGTCTCAGCGCTAGTATAGCGACCAAATCTACAGAAAAATGAAACATTTATTCCTGACTTTTAATCGCTATCGCCCTAGAGACGGCATTTTTTTTTCTATAAACAATTGTAAATTTCTTGGTTTTGAGCAGCAATTTGAATAAATTTTTGGTCTCTCATCGAGGAAAGCGACCAAATCTACAGGAAATTAAATCATTTTTCCTGACTTTTAATCGCAATCGCCCTAGAAACGGCATTTTTGTTTCTACAGACAATTTGTAAATTTTTTGGTTTTGAGTAAATTTTTGGTCTAACAGCGAGGAAAGCGACCAAATCTGCAGAAAAATGAAACATTTTTCCTGAC
>KZ309059.1:0-86662 GCA_000376725.2 Ladona fulva
GTTCGATTTCCGGTGGGAGTCTACCAATTCCCAAGGTAAAGTGAAAGAGGCGATGAAAATTTAATAAACTGCCCGAGTAGTGATCGTCTGAGACATTCGAATAATCGTCAAAACATTCGACAAAATTTTCACATTTAATAGAGGAAAAACCGATTGAAAGATGCGATGGAATTGAAATCGAACACATCATGAAATTAAGGAAGAAGTACTTCTTAGAAGTACTCTTGTACCTCGAAATACTTTCCGACTTCAGAACAATTCACATACGGCTTCCGTGGGAAGACTCCAATAAGGAAACTCGGTTATCAGTTACAACGCGATAAACTATCGCGCGGCATCAAGCTCTCTCCCGAACTCTTCGAAGTCCGCTCCCTGCCGAGTGACGATAAAAGAAACCGCCAAAAGCGTGCACTGTGCAACGATGCGATATTTATGAAAATATTTCGATCTATGGAACGAGAGAGAATCAGTTCTTCCTCAAAAAATTTCAAATACTGAGGTTTTTTGTTGTTTAATATAAAATTTTTACATTGGCAGTGGAAGAGAGGTTTGCGAAACGATAAGCGAGGAAGGGAAAACCCAAAACAGTGAATTAAATAAAAAAAGCAAGTGTTACGGGAAATGAATGGCTGAGGGAACCCGCTGACAGCAGGTGCTCTGTAGTAGGCATCGTGCGTAAGGGAGTTTATGCATAGCAGAAGACTTTTGAGAAGAAATGATCAAGACTTTGAATGGTAGGGGTCTATTGCGTACAAGCAAATGCGATGATATTCAGTGATCCGATCAAGACCGAAAATGATTGCACATTCNCTCATATGGGTCACCTAATATACCAAAATGTCAATCAGCCTGTCACGTCACTTATTCAACAGTGCAAGACACAATGCTTCGATGCTTCGAAACAAGACTTCGATGATGACCCTTAGACCATAAGGTGTAAGGGTCATCATCGAAGCCGAATGAAGCTTGGTAAGAAATAAGCAAGGGTGTTGTGTGTTGGAGGATAGTTGGAGGGAAAGTAGTAAAGTCAGTAAGATATGCAGACGACAAAGCTATTGTGTGCGATTCCGAAAGGGGTTTACAAATACTAGTAAATGCACTAAACGATAAGGCAAGGGAATATGGAATGAAAATAAACGTAAGTAAAACTAAAGTAATGAGATTCACTAAGGGAAAGAAGGCTAAATTAACGATCAGGGTCGATGGGGAAAAACTAGAGCAGGTGGACAAATTCTCGTACTTCGGTAGTGTTCTATCTTGGGATGGGAGGTGTGGAGATGGGGTTCGAAAAAGAGTAGCATTGGCCAAGGAAGCTTTTATGAAGCGAAGGGAATTGACGACAAAGGGTCTCGATAAAGGAATCAGGAAAATATTGGTAAAATCCTTGATATGGAGTGTTTTGCTGTATGGTTGTGAAACGTGGACCCTACGAAAAGAGGACATCAAAGGATTGGAGGCATTTGAGATGTGGGTGTGGCGTAGAATGGAGAAGGTGAGCTGGGTGGATAGAAAAACAAACATAGAGGTGCTAGAAATGGTTGGGGAGGAAAGTGTTTTAATTGAAATAATTAAGCGCCGTCAAAAGAAATGGGTGGGTCAGATATTGAGAGGAGAGGGATTGCTTAAGAATGTATTAGAGAGTAGAATGCAATGGAAAAGACAGAGGGGAAGGCAAAGGCAAAAAATTTAGATGACATTTTTTTATTAAAAATTTAATTTTAGACCCAGTTGTAACTGGTCATAAACTAAGTGTGATATTTACAACACTAGAACAATAAAAATAGACCTAAAATTGAAAACAGGAAATGGTGCAAAATGACCTTGGCTGTCGACGCACCATTAACCCACTACTACTACTACGACATAAAGGGTGGGGTGAGTTACTAGGTAACGAAGAAAAAGGCTAAGAATGGGGAATATTAGGGCACATGGAACTACGGAAATGTAGAACACTCATGTATGTATTCTTTGATGAGGATTCATTAACCGTACAAACTCTCGCACTTCCTCCTTTGCTTTCTCGACCGTTTTCTCATATTTTGCCAAATCAGATTTGCTTGGATATATTTATTATAATATGAGAGTATTATGAATGATCAGTAAATAGAGACTCGATCCAACTTCTTTTACTTGAATTATATTAGAACAATTAATGAAGCGGAAGTAGGAAGTTGTGGTGAGTAGGAAGTCCAATATTGGTTCCGGAAGAGTTTTACTTTTTAAGATTCTAAAGATCCCAAAGTTATGAAGTTATGTTACGTCTTCTTATGAAGAAATTATATTGTGTTATGATAGTTATTCTTCATTCACGAATAATTATTTCCGCGGAATGCATTTTATATAATATTTCTTCCTTTCATTCCCTACTGAGGATTTCTATGTTCCTTATCAATGTTAGGTATAATTTTAAAAAATCTCCGTATCGTAAACATGCTTTCTAAAATAGTATTCCAGAAGTATTTTTTCAGGTTAGCTCATGCTATAAACATTACAACGTTTTTAGATTCCTTGCATTATAGTTATTTTCAGAATATTCGGAAGAAGTCTTGCACAGCTCTTATAACGTCTGGGTTGAATTCAGTGTTAAGTTTACAGATTGATGCTACAATACCAATATGTGAATCGTTACTTGTAACAAGTGATAAATATTTTTAGTCGTTTCTTCCACTTCTTAGAGAATATTCACTTCCTGCATTTTCTCGACAAATATATATTGATGTTTCATTTTTTGCCCTTTCAAATGCATCCGTAGGTTGTTCATTTACCCGGCAGCCGTTAACATAGGTTGTACTCTAGTGGATTGTGGGTAGCAGGATCCAAGATACTGTCATAGGAAATTCAAATACCTTCCGCGGTAATGCCCACACTCGACGCAGAGAGTGACATGCTGAGGAGAGCCTCGACTGGCTCAATAGTAGAGAGTTTTAGCAGGGGCTTATCGGTTAACCGATATATTCTAAATATCTCAGTGCGCATTTGCAAAATTCCACGTTGTCCAGGTCGGTCTCACTGGCACGTTTAATTTTGGAGTTCCCACGTCGACGGAAGGTGTCAAATATGGCGAAGCAAGAATGGTTGAGATTCTCCAAATGGGGCGATATCATCTTGCTTGGACAAATTATAGGAACTAATCCCTATTAGAATGGATGGAGGTGCAAGAAGAGGTGGTGAAGGCAACAGGGAAGAATTTCAACACGCGCTGCCTTCGGGTTGTTGTTGATGGTTGACGGTATGCTGAAACTCATTATCTCCGGTGCCCGGTAGATCGTATGGACGTTTCAATTTAACGGTAGTTGAACCTACGGTGTACGCAGTGATAAAACTCTCTATCAACGCAGTCTAAAGCACTTTAGAATAGGGTTTTGAGGCGCTGCTTACCCTTGACGCTTATCTTGCCAAACACTCGTCCAAAAAATTTCTCATTCGAGTTCATATTCAAGTTACTGTGAACTGTTTTGGAAAAATTCTACGTCATAATATGTAAAACGTGTAAGAGTTATCTGGATTGGAATATTGTAGTAAAATTTTGATATTTTAAGCAGAGAATCGAAGTAGCCAATAATAAACCCTTTGCTTTGCATTTTCAATACGTGTCGATGGTCATAAATCATCAAGTCTTCTCAGAATTCTATATTTATTCCGAATATAATCTAAAATAGCTGTAAAATTAACTCACTTTAGTTTTTTTTATTCTAAAAATGTACACTTATTAGCTGAACTTAACCAGTTTATATTCTGAAATATATCAATAGATGAACATTTATGCAGCCTTTGAAATACAGAAACGACGAAATCTTAGCTTTTTGGAATAGTGCATTCAGAATTCCAGCAAGGTCCACTTAAACTCAGGATTCATAATCGCATACTGTAGAGTAATGAAAAGATCAATGTTGTTTACAAATAATAACATCATTGAGTTTAATTCATATTGTTGAGTTAATTTCATATATGTAAGGTTATGTATTCAAAAGGAAAAATATTTATTTATGTATGAAGTTGTTTTTCTTAAGGTTTTGGTTCCAAATTTATGATCATAGTTTGAGTAATACTATTAATCCCTAATAACGTTTCTGTCAATGAAAACTATAATATCTAAGGATTTAAGGACAGGTGAATTTCTTTACACGATGAAGTCGTGTAGCTGTTCCCAAAGGAATAACAAGTGTGACAAATAGCGAAATAACCCTTAACAGTATGGAAGAGACGCGGAATGGTAGTTCAGTGGTTAGAACACCCGCCCGGAAAGTGGGAGACCTGAGTTCGAGTCCCAGTCATGCCGCTATTTTCACACTTGTTATTCCTTATCATATGAAAATTAAGCAAGAAAATGCTTAGACCAAAATAGTCTGAATGTAAACGAATATAGCTTGTTTGAGGTAATTTCGGTAAGTGTTTGTAATTGTATTTTGTTATGGTCATATATTTCTAGGGTAATACAAATGATAATATGTATTTCATGTTTTGATACAGAGACGATTCCTTAGTTCTCATTTTGTCGCTTTTGATGAAGTAAATATCATTTCTTAGGTAAATCATTCGAATATTTATAGAAGATATTTGAAACTGTTCATAAATTTAAGAAAGAGGAAACTACAATCAATTTAGTTGACTCAGCACCATTGCATCACAAATTTCTCTTTCAAATTGCTAACTGTATTGATTATTATTACAATCTTAATCTCAGCTTGCGAGGGTTGTGGTCATTGTGTCACATAGAGCTTTTGCTCAAAGAAATAGTCCATTAGAGCCTGAGAAGATTGCTCTGCCAAATTGTCAGTTGGCTGAACATGCTTCCATTCTTTTTATTCAACGAAGGAATAGGTAACAAAATAAGCAAGCACTTCGTTAATTCCACAGAGAAAGGAATAGGTGTTTGGAGTAGAGTTTTGGAGCGTATTCCAGTACAATGGATTTGAAATCAAGTCATTCGCAATAAAAATGCGAAGACATTATTTTATGTAAATAAAGGCGATAGGGAATATATATTATAGTAACGAAACCCTTAATCACTTTCAGCTAATACGGAGCATACGAAGAGGACGCGAGAAAACTCACATTAAAAATTCAAGGACTGTCGGAAGCTGGAAAGGCTGAGTGCCACTTCCTCAAAGGGAAATTAGTTTCTCTTAATTCGATTCATTTTCTTTTCAATATTTCCTCGAAAGTATTCTTTTTGTCGATAAATATTCCTCGAATCTAAAACTATCTAATGTAATACTAATGTGATGGTAACGATGATAATATTATTTTCAATCTACTTGTGCCCCCTTTAGAGGAATTGTGGCCGTAATAAAAATAATCAGGATTCGAACCTGCAATCTTCGGATCGGAAGTCCGACGCCTTATCTGCTAGGCCACGTGGTCTTGTTGAAAATGAGTTTTTATTAGTATGTTAATATTTCCGTGTTTGTTTTTCTTGCAGCCCAACTCACCCTTTCCATTCTGCGCCATTCCCACATCTCGAATAATCTTTTGAGTCCATTAATATAGATAACTATAAATGATCCTTAGTATCCCATACCGCTCTCTAATCCAAACTCCCCCTTCAGAAGTCCAAGAAAATTGAACTATATAATATCATAAATTCTCAAAATAAATATTGAAGAAAATACTTTAAATACCATAAACCAATATTCCATAAACATAGTGCCTTTTGAATCATGTCTTAATTTTATAAAACGATTTTTAATGGATACCCTCTGCTCTGAAACAAGTAAATGAAGGTTACATTTCCCAGGAAAGACATTAATGAATCACCCATTGACTTCTGTTGTAGTCACAGAATAACGTGAAATTCCCGAGATATTGGCGATGCAGAATAATATCATACATTAGCTTATTTATTGTTGAAAGTTGTGAAATGTGTTATTCGTGGTGTCGTTGTGCTACATCAGTTTCGCCTCTTTCTTCTTTATTCATTTTAGATATAAAAGTTATGGAAAACTTCGTTAGATCACACCTCATTTTGCCTACTCGACTCATTCACTCTCCAAAGCTGTTGATAACGAATGATGGCGGTTTGGACGGCTAAACCAGTCTTCGGGATGACGACTTAAGAGATACAAATACATCGAGAATTTCTCGTTTGCGACTGCAAATTCATATGGTGTCTAGAATCGCTCTTTCCACCTCAATTCACGCAACAGTTTCACTTAGTAAAGGAAAGACTAACAAAGGAAGGAATTCGGATTAGAATCCCGAGTTCCTTCTCTTCCTTCCAAAACCGCCCATCAACTCAGACATCCTCCGCAATTCCACCTCTTCCCGAATTCTTCAAAAGTCTCCCATTCCATATCTTCCACTGTTTCCCAACTGCTTTCTTCCCACGTGTTCCTTCGGGCTAGTCGACAGGGTAAACCAAAAGGAAGTCGGCGGTTTCTGGGGAAAGATGAATTGGGCTCAACAGGGCAGTCAAACGGGACGCGCAGTTGTGGTGTAGGAATTTCAGCCTCGAGGGAAAGAATGATTGATGCAAACTTGGATGGAAATTGTCCATTTTGAAAGAAAGCACGCTGTCTTGAGGAATGTTTCGGTTAGAAGCAGAGTTTGCTCGCCCGGTGGAGATATGCTTCTGTGGAGCTTTGACGGTGCCATGGGTTCGGATACACATTTAGTTATACGTATTGATTGTTACTAAATTGGGGTTAATATGAAGTGGGACATCACGAATGGAATGGTGTGTCTTCTCGACAATACACTCTTACAGTTGATTTCTCTGTGTCTCAATCACGCCAATTAAATCCAGATGGTACTGAAACAGTCGTATAGTAATAACAGGAGTAATATGAGACAATATAGGTCTTTCCTGCTCTACGATGTCTTAGATGCGCTGCTCTTATACAAATATATGGTGGTATCAGTTGATAAATCCCATTCAGAATTCAGAACACTGAATTGCATTCATTCAATGCATTGTAAAATTTATACATTTTCACCAAAGTTGTGAAAAGAAATTACTTGTTCGAGGAATTTTTTTGAAAAAGTTGAAATCATGTATTAATTATTATAGATAATTATATTTTTTAAGATTTCAATGTGAAAGTAAGGAACATTTTGTTTCATTATGGAAATAATCCATTAAACTTATATTTTAAATAGAACATAATTCTCGATGGTGACACAATATCTTAACATTAATATCTAGAATAATGAATATTTACAGGACATATTTATAAAAATAAATGCGTAGAATATTTACAGGATACAATAACATGTTTTCATCTATGGATACGAACGTCAATTTCCTCAATGAATATATTCATAAATCAGAACCTTAAATTTGAATGTTTATTTGAAATTTCAGCGTCAAGCTCTGTTCAAAAGGTTAATCTTCTAAACTGGAGAAGGAAATACTAAATATTATAGCAAACTTCTGAAATGGTCTTAAAATTATATTTATCGAAAATAATGAATTTTTAGTGTAAATTACATACAGGGTAGAGTTACTTCGCATTACATTCTGATTCCATATTTTAGATATAGACAAGGTATCAGTTCTTATATTGGCAAGTTTGCCAATAAAAGAACCGATCGAAAGACAGGTAAAATGTCAATTAGAACTTCCGAAGCCACGCAAATTTGTAATTAATTTAGTCAAATTTTCTCATTTTTTAATAATCCCACTTTTGATCGCAATCTTGTCTCATGAAAAATCTTCCAACTTTCACTTTCTCATTCCCAATAATTCGCGACGAGCACGGCCTCTCGTCTGACCTCTCCAAAGCGCCTTTATTTACTTTTATCGGAAAAACGTGGCCAAGAGGGTGTGAGAAAGGGCCTTTTTCGGATTTCCCAATCATCCACTTTTCTCTGATAATCGACACTTTTGTAAGAAATATCCTTTCCCCTGCGTTATCTGACGGTCCTTATTATTGGGAAAGTGTTGTCTAACTAAATATATCGACCATGATTTATGCAATGGGGTAATAATGTTGTAGAAGAACGTATTAAAATAACATCGTAGTAGATTGATACGCAACGCAAGTAAAATATATTTTGCTTCATCGTCTTAATAAATATGTTCGTTACTGGTTATTATTAGGCACTTCTTCTTAACCGATGATCCTTTCTATTTGATTTCTCGGAAATGTTAATGGATGGAAAGGCTGCCACAAGCCGGAAGGCGGCTTGCAGAGTATTGATGGACAGCTGTTGAGCGATTACTTTAATGAAGACGTATCTTCTCTAATTCGGAAGCAATGAGTCATCGGTTTACGGAGGGGACTGTTTTTATTGGAATATTTTATTGCTCTCCATGACTATCAATTGCTATATGCTTCGAAGTAATAGAAGAAATATAATCACGTACTGCCGTGCTCGTGGCGATGGAGCATTGTCCAAAGATGGCGTATTCCGTGTCGGGGCCACGGCTGGGAATTCCGTGGTTGGAAAATCGGCATGGATTTAGGGAAGGTTTCTCCTGCGAATCACAAATATTAGGACTATATCAAGACTTAATAGAAGCACAGGAGAACAGGTAGATGCTGTTGTCGTGGATTTAGCGAAGGCTTTCGACGTGTATAAGTAAAATAAATAATTTGACGAGTGAACCTGCCGATAACGAAATGTGAGTAGAGTAGGGAATCGCCTGGTGGGGTGATGTACGGTGGGGACTTCGGGGGCCCCGTGGCCGCTACGGTAGCCGTGAAGGCCTATCGGGAACCCTGAAAGTTCTTACATGATTAATAGTGACAAGGGCTAATGCTGTCCAAGGATAGTTCTTAAGTTTAAGTACTGTATGTATTTTAAAGTTTAATATTTTGTTATGATATATTGTGTGTGTGTACTCATTGGTTACTTCGGAGATTTATGTTAAATTGTATAATTTATAGCTGTTTAAATTGTAAATATAATGATAGAGTAGTTTGAAATAACAAAGATAGGCAAATATGTTGTTTGATTTTGATAGATATGTATGTAAGACAGTAAATTTTGTTTGTGTTAATTGTGTCTATTGTATAAGTTTGTCAAGTTAGTGTAAGATAGCGTCGCCACCTGACACAGCGTCTAATTGCGACGGTAATGTATAATAAATAAATAAAATAAATATCAATTCAATTATCAATTAAATAACGTAAATTTCTTATAAAAGTTATAAGAACTGATTATCCCCGTGCACTTATACGGGATAATTCATGAAATCAACATTCAACAATGGCCTTAGTCGTCAAAAGGATGCATTGTTAATTTCCCAAATATTTTACGAAATTTCCGTGTGTTTTATCAAAATCTTCAAAAGTTCGTATCTATATCAATATTTCACGACTAAAATACAAATCTATGATCATTTTCCTTTATTTTGACACTTCTCTTGATTTCGTAGGACCTTGTTTCTAATTTAATTTTGTAAAAGAAACAAACTCTGCAGGTAACGAAAACCTATGTTACTTACTTTTCTTATGGAATTCTATAATGGCTGATTATCCCCATGCATTTATATGGAATATTTCATGAAATAAATGTACAACATTTTCCTTGGTCGTCAAAGGGATGGGTTGTTTATTTTCGAAACATTTTACGAAATTTACGTTTATTTTACGACCACTGCAAGTCATGGAAAGGTACTTTACGTATGTACATCTCTTATGAAAACGTATTTTGTGCTCCTGTGTTCGAACCCGGTTCTTTACAGAGATGGGAATAGTTTTCCTGGGGGTTTCAGCATCGTAGAAACACAATTACGTTTGTTTCAGATCTCTAGGTCAATTCTTTTCTGAGATGAATAGGGGGACGGACAGACATTTGCTTTTTATATATATGATGATGAGAGTATTGCAGTCCCGGTACGGAAATTAGAATAGGAAATAAAGGATTACCTCCGTAGCCACCAGATAATTCAGATTAAGTTTAATAACTTCCGGTTGCTCAAATATCCATCAATCATATCATTTTTTTAACGAAGAAATAATTTTATATAAAAAGATGGGCATTTCGATAGAAGGTATATCATAACCTCTCAGTGAATATTTTGTCACATGATTGTTATGGAGAAAAACCCACGATGTGGGTTTTTCTCCATAACCCGCGAAAACATCGTGGTTTTTTCCCATAAGCCTTCAATTGAGAAGTTTATCCCCTCATCCCAAATCTTTGTCATTTTATATTTATGTATATCTAATTTTATATATCCGTTTTATTTATTTATAAAGTAGACTGTCTATTTATTTGTATCCACTGTTAGCACCAATTGTTTTGTAGGTATGTTTACCGATTTTATTAAATTGATTGATTGATTTTTCTAGATTTAAGTTCATTTTATTTAATTGTTTTGGTGATCATATAGCATAATTTTATTACCATGTAGTAACTCCAGATTAGGTTTGGCGGAAGAGAGGCCATATGGGCCTAACCTCACCGTAAGAGTAAAATAATAATGATAGTATTCAAGAGAAATGTATCGTCCTCAGTATTTCCATTTTGGGTCCGGATATTACTTCCGACAATCCTTAGGCCTCTGGAGAATTTCCGTTGTTGCAATATCCTTGTAGCCTCGAGAGACTTCCGTCTAAGACTATCTCTATTAGAGTGCGAAACCTCAGTAAATATGAATCAGCAAACAGTCCTTGTTTGCAAGGCGGAGTAAGGATGGGTTTGTGTCTGCATCGCCCAGAAGAAGTGAAACAAAGCGATGCGAACACGGAGAGAGGCAAATGAAGTGTTCGAATGCAGACATAAACAAGCTGGAAGGTGTTTATAAAAGGGAAGGGCACAATGATGGAGTTGAGATTAATTATGGGGAATGGGAGCCTCTCTTGGGGTCATTTTGATACGATTTTCAAAGTGTATGCAGAATAGCTAATACCTGGCTCTCTTCAGCAAAAGTTCTACGGAAATATTTTACAAGAAAAGTGCAAAAGTTCTAGAGAAATATTTTACAAGAAAAGTCGTAAATGCCCGTGTTTAGAGGAAAGCAGTTCGGATTTGCTATGTCTTACAACATTTTAGGATCTCGTATATGACCTACTGGTTGTTTAGGTTCGTCTATTATTTAAATAATTTAATGGAAATGTTATTATTTTTAATCGAATAATAAACTTTTTTATATTTTTGTATTAACTTATCTCTAACGTGGATATTTTCGCTAAACTCCTATGCTAATATGAAGAATTGTTTAAAAGTACTTTCTGAATCTTTTCAAGGAATTTATGCAGATATCTTCCTTCCTTCTTATGTGGAAAGTTACCCTTTTTTGAGTATATTGGTGCGGCGAACGCCAAGAAGAGCGGGGGCTCAATGCTACGCATTTATTTTAACCTTCGCTTTGGTGTAGCTATATCTGTGCGATGGCTTGAACCTCATAAATAGGAACTTATTCATATTTCTTCATTTATGCCCCACAAACAGGATCCTGCGCGAAATAATATTTTCCTAAGCTAAAATCACTGTAACTCATTTATGCCACGTTCTAGTTAGTTGAATCATGAATAAGCTTCGTTGTTAAACTTTAATCGATTTTAGTTGTCCTGTTATGTGAGAGTGAGCGATCGGTTGATTCAAGATGAAGCTAGATTAATTAAGCGAGACTAATTGCGAAAAATAATCTTTTCTCTAAGAAGAATTTTTGAAATATAACCAGAATATTGCAACAGTAAAACAATCAAAGTACATATAAGTCTTAGTCAATAAGTATACTGATGACAGGAATCTAAAAAGTAGAGAATTTTTAAAATCTGGAAGAAATATTCTAAGAGTTTTACCTTTAAATAATCGAAGATTCTGCGCCTGTAACAATCGTTATCAATTATACGCACCAAAGATCCGATGTTCTCATAAATATCGTATATAGTTTGATATTTAGGATATTAGGATATCAGGTTCTATAAAGCTGTTTTGATTAAAAAACTTTCATCTTCCTCATTCTGAGGATACTTCTTGTCAAAGCAATATAATATTTGTTTGAAATAGTAATAATTTTTAGAAATTAGTTTATTGTTAGAAATGTACCGAGTATTTTAATTATATGGAGTATATCTTGTTTTTGCCACATTTCTTAATTCTTAATAGCCGAAAATCTGCTCAATAATCTCTTTTCTGAGAAAGCAAAAGAAGAGTAGACGCCATGTCCCTCGAAAGACATTCCCCATCTTCCTAAGTCACATTTAGAGTGGTTACAATGCATTTTACTAGTGTATTTCCATTAGATGGCAGAACTTAATTAGGGGAGTGAGTTGTGAAAGAGGTGCAATTTGACTGGTTCTTTTTATTGCAGCTTTTTATTCTTCAATGCTGAGAATTATTTTTATTGGCAATGACTTGGAGATGTACCCAAAGGACCTACCCCTTGGAGATTTACTCAATACCCGTTGGCCAATGTGCAGATTAGGGATGTGGCTGTGGTCCAGCCGATTAGAGGTCCTTCGTTTATTTTATTCAGAATACGCATAAATGTGGATCATGAGAATGAGACAAGTTCACAGAGCATTAGGAAGGAAAGGCATTTAGAAAGAAACTCGTGTGAGAGTGAACCTTTTTTCTCTTGGCCACTCACGAGTACATACTTAAGTTTATGAAGGAGTAGGAGATATAATTGGAACGTAGATTAGCAGATATGCGTTCTGAAACACTGCTACAAAAATTTTTTTTGCTATTTTTCCTAAGAAAAGTGAAACTATCTCCTTTCTAAATATACCTTCATTATACCCTAAGGAGATGCCAAAAGCTTTGTCAATTACAAAAGTTGAATTGAGAATTACATTTATTTTCGGTAAACACGGATTCTCTTCGTTGTAATCAGTTTTGGAAACAAAAATGGAAACTTTCTTTTCATCAATAATCAGTGAATGATTGGGTAGTTTGCATTTTATTATTTTGTTGAGTTTCCATTGGCATCAAATATAAATTAATTCTAAATAGTACG
The DNA here is from genome assembly GCA_000376725.2 of Ladona fulva. Lineage (NCBI taxonomy): Eukaryota > Metazoa > Arthropoda > Insecta > Odonata > Libellulidae > Ladona > Ladona fulva. The sequence goes on from KZ309059.1 coordinate 12,857, forward strand.
AATTAATGCTAAATTTGGTGCTTAAACTTCTTCGGTTTAGGAACTCACGTTTGTAGAATGTTTTATATCTCTTAGTTTTCTTGAAAAGTAAATTTAATTTTTTATGCTGTTTTGACGCTAACCGCTAAATAGTTTTTTTTTCTAGTCCAGTATTTTAATTCGATCGACATTTTATTTTAACTGTCATAAAAATTTTCTTTACTGTGTACGCCAAGTGCTACCGTCTCCCTGTATCCACCTTGTTTCTTAGTATATTTAAGTTAACCTATATCTACATAAGTACCCTGCAAGCCGCCTTTTGGCGTGTGCCAGGGGGCGCAAGCACCTCTACTTCGCTAATCGATTGCTTTCGCGTATCGTTCGCGGAAAAAAATAATTCTTGAAACGACTTGTTCTAGTATCTGTTTCTCTGATTTTCTCGCAGTATCAGGACCAGGAGCTTTATTAGGTTTAATCCGCCGCAAGAGTTTAATGATGCCACCTTCTCTGAAGGTCACTTCCGACATTTTCTGACCGATCAACTTCCGATATAGTACCTGCTGGCATTATTGGATGGTACGGTGATGTATTATTGGGCCTAAATACGCTACTGAGAATGATGGAAAATAATGGAATTATAAAAAATTTAAATTTTCTTATTCTTTTGAAGAACGAGTTTCCCCGCAGAAAAATAAGTATAAAAATTGCATTATTACAATAGCCGTGGAATATCAAGTTCTGCAATGAATTTTATTCGCCAGGTTATACAAGGTATGGACAATTAAATTATGTTTGCTTTCCTATGAATTGCGATGAACGAATAGGTCAGAACTAAGCACATTTATGTAGAGTTAAAATATGTCACAGTTAACCCCTTTTCCAGAGATTCTATATAACCGGAAGAATTTCATCGAAATCTTCATTAAGAAGGCCAAGAATTAATAAAGGCATTTTAATCAAAGTAATTACGAGAAGCTTTTCATTAGTTCGTTGGAGCGTAGAAAAGATCGTATAAAGGTGGAGGCAAAAAGCTTCTTCCCGGGACATGGAAGCTTCAAAAAGTGATGCGCAACTTTATTAAGAGGATTGCAGAGGAAAATCGGAGGAAAGGGCAATAAATCTCTATATCTTCTCTTGTCCAATCGTCGAAAAGTAAAGCTTGCAGTTAACTCCACATTGTAGTGATCCTCAGAATTTTAATATTAGTTGTAGTTCACGGGAATAATTGAAAAAAATAATACTATCGATACCTTAAAAAGGAAAATTTAGAATATTTTCTGGTATATTAGAAATTTATTGACTTAAAGTTACTTTTATTTACCTCCACGTTAGTTAGTTACATTTTAACATTCCCATGTCAGCCATTTTTTAATGTCAGGCTTTTAATTTTCCTTTTAATATAGCTTAAACATTTATTTAGAGAGAAGTAGTAAACGGACAGGAATAAGTTACATGAAAACTTTATGGAAAACAATAGATATTTGTAGAAGTATGAGTAATGTCCAGCTAAGCTCGTCGTATTTTTGGAAACTTTTTGGCAGAATAGGATAATCCTTAGCGTTACTTACAAAAATTATCCATAAAGTACTGCTTTCTACGAATCAATCTTTTGTCAGTCGGTCTTAAGGCAGACCTTAAGAGGGTAAAGGGTTTCCGAATATATCAAATTATTTCTTCTAAAATGTTTCATATTATTAAGTTAATAGTTACAAATTTTCATCTCAAACATGGAGCATCAGTAATGGGTTTATGGCTTAGAAACAAAATCATATTTCTAATACAAGTAATTTAGTTCAAAACTTGTTTTCTAGCGGTATAAAATCGTAAAATCATTTATATCTAATAACGATGATGCACAATCGTTAAAAGTGTGAGTGAAACGTTTCCTAAACATTTCCATCGACTCAACTTTGCTCATAAAGATCGCAATAATTAGATTTATATTTTGAAAATGGAGTATTAGAGATATGTTCACGGTTCTTGGCGAAAAAAAAAACATTTACATTGAACCCAACGAAGCACGGCATTTTTTGTTTTCTACAAACCCAAAAATATTTATACGTGGTTTTTGGTGGTCCTAAAATGCAGTCCCGTAATAATATCGTTTTTAGGGATCGTTACTTACGATATAATTCTTGCGATGAACCTATTACCAGAGTTCGAATATATGCCGTTATGTCTGTGTAAAGAATAGACAGCTCATTTCCGAGCATCCGACACCTCCATGAATTCTAAAGAATGTCGCATGTGAGCCGCTGTTCCTATCCATTCCATCTTTATTTACAACTTGATTAATTCACTTCTCATCCCCGTAATACATCCACTCGCACATTTGAGCATAATGGCTGTGAAAATGATGTCGGTCGTCTAGAGCTTGAAATGCTTTTAAGGCTGAGAAAGGGATTTATGCCTCTCTCTCTGTCTCGGTATTTCTTCTCGGAGGGACATTTCGCAGGAAGAAAGGTGCAGAAAAGGGAAGGAGGGAAAGGTTCAAAGTGTTCGTTGGGATCCCTTCGATTTCTCACACATTCCTAACGTTTTTCCTTCCAAGTTTCATCTCGCATCTCAACGAGTTATTGCTCTTTCATAAGCCCTTTTTCATTCTTTAGTGGAGCAAACTACTTGGAGAGCTGTCCAATTTGCTCGATCGATACTGGAGAATAAAATAGAAGTGTGCTTCTCTCTCCATTCAGAACTTTTCGCCGTATAAGAGTTTTTTAGATGAGGGTATTATTCTCCCTGCGAAATAGCGGAATTTTTGTCTCGAAAGAATAGTTTAAAATCCCGTTTTGACTGATGAATGCAAATTCAACGAATGAACGGTCGTGAAAGGCCATGACGATAACGTAATTGGAAACACTTCGATTCGCTTAATTGTCTGATTAAAACCCATTAAAGGCCAACGACCCTTTTCTGAGTTGCATAATTACGTGGCTTTAAAACTATAACAATTGTAAATAACTCATCATTTCAGTAGTTGATTATATGTTATGCTTTCTAACTAAAAGTAGATGTGTACAATTAGATGCATTGCGTTGACAAATTTTGACGCTAGAGGACTTCGAATGTTATGGAAGTTTCAGCGTGACTTATCGTGACTCTCGTGATCGCCGTCAGAATCGATCTGGTAGCGACTGTTGATTGGTCTGTTAGTGAATTATATTCATCATTAGATGTATAAAAATCTCAAACGAACCATTTAAGTCAATTTTGTAAGCATAGAATTAATTTTTAGCATTTTTGTTCTCAAGCACAAATATAAAAACGGCGGAACATATTCCATTAGGGAATATGAGACCAATGAATCCTTTTCTAGAGGAACATGTCGCGACTAAATTTGCTCTGTGGGAGCGTTCGGAGTGTTTTTATTTAATGAATAAAAACCCAAGGAAAACAGAAGTGAATAATATTGTCATCATTGAGAGGTAGCCTTTACTGGGAGACCTGGGCTCGATTCTCAGTCATGTCGATGTTTCCGTCTCTCCTTGGGTTCTTTTAAGCCGCGTTGCAATGCTAACGAAATTTCTCTTTATCCTTATTCCCTCTGTTCATTTAACGAGCCTTATAAATTAGTCCTGTTGGTGGCATTAATCGTAGGATTTTACAAAATAATGCATTTAATTGTAAAATAAAAACTTAATGTCGATTTTAACTTACTTGGGTATACAATGAATAAAGAAGGTTTAATAATTAATTAGGTTTAATAATTATATAGGTTTAGCCTTTTCTAAAGGCCTGATATTCATTGCATTTTTGAAGTCATTCAATTTTAGGAATTAGTCCTTCCCTAGCGCTCTATCCTTCATTAATCGTTATCAATAGCGGTAAGCCGCTATTGATAACGATTAATGAAGGATAGAGATGTTTCAGGAAGGCATATATTGTCCTATATCGTATATATGTCTTTTTAGTCCTAAATAATAAAAGTTCCTTCTTTCTTAAAACATACTAAAGATATTTATGGACTATTTCTAAAAGTTTTTTGCCTTACTTTTGATTATATAATTAATCAGCTGAAGTGCCCTTTGATTCTCACCGGGGAAAATGGAGATAGGATTAAATATAGAAGTCATATTTGTACAAAAGAGAAACTAACATCTCTCATCTATTAAGAGGATTGCAGAGGAGAATCGGAGGAAAGGGCAATAAATCTCTATATCTTCTCTTGTCCAATCGTCGAAAAGTAAAGCTTGCAGTTAACTCCACATTGTAGTGATCCTCAGAATTTTAATATTAGTTGTAGTTCACGGGAATAATTGAAAAAAATAATACTATCGATACCTTNGTAGTGCCTGCAAAAGATTATTATGAAGTTTACATGAATATCTTATGGGGACGCATCGACTCTTATGAGATCGAACCTGAGCCCAACAAATACACGAAAAGGAATCTGTATGCCGTCGGTTATTTTTAAATATGCTAGTTTATACTTTATAACAACTGGTTCTATCGTTTTAGGCGGACATTTACCATTACACACCCACTCTGAATAGCTCAACTGCCCATTAAGAAACCATGGGAAGTGAAAATTGAGAACTACATACTATTTGCGACTTACTCGACTCTCAGGAAAATAAAATAGGTAGCCAATGTTTCTCATGAAGCATGGAATTTCGTTGTTATTTACTCTACATTCTTCTATGAAATGTGACAATGATTGAAGCAGAGTCATGGTTCAAGCACTCCCTGCCATTCGCCGTAAGGTTGCTAGCAGGGGTAGATCTAGAAGTAGATTTACTCAACGTAAACAATATTTAGATGTTTCATCATTATGAAATCCCGTAGAAAAAATGAACTGAATAATAAAACACTCCTAAATGGTCTTACATGTGTCCCTGCGGGTTGTCAATGCAAATCATTCGACACTGCAAATGCTAAAATCTCATAAAATTTTCATCTTCTCATACCTGTAGTCTATCATTAATACTTACCGTGAATTTTGTATAGACCTCAATTCCTAATGTCTTCTTGTAGGAAAATGCATATGTTTGGAGTCAACAATAGAATTAGTCGTCAGGGGTACCGGTCGTTTACAACCACAAAATATCACAGAATGCTCGCGTATTTAATCGAAATTCTCGCAGTTTCGAATCGAAAGCATTGCTCCACGGTCAAAATAAGAATTTATATTGAATTTCCCTTCTTTTGGAGCTTGTAGCAATTTCGTACGGCTATTCTTTCTTATTTAATTTTGTATAAGAAACAAACACTGCAAACGATAAAAGTAAACTAAAATTCATGAGCTCGGGATCAACAATGGAATTAATAGTCAGGGGGACCGGTTGCTTACAACCTTTAATTAGAATAGTTTCGTTTAGTTGATCCAAATTCTCACAATTTTGAACAGAAAACAATATTCGACGACAAAAATAAGGGTTTTCATTCTATTTCCCTCCTTTTGGCGCGTGTCTCGATTTCGTACTACCGTTCTTTCTGATTTAATTTTACAAAAGAAATGCGGCCTATAAGCCGTAAAAGTGAACTTTACATGTATTTCTTATGGAAAACATTTTCCTCGTCTGGGATCGAACCGGGGACCAAAAGGCACATGAAAATTAACCTGTGCGTGGAAGAGATGTAATAATGCGCCAATCTTGAAAGTTGGAAAACGTTTAGTTATAGGGTTTTAGGGGAAAATAAAGTTGCCCCTCTCCTACTTTCCTCACCCTCTCTCTTTCACCACCTCCTCATAGTCCATTTAACCATCGGAAGATGTAAGATATCGAGATAAAAGTAGCCTATGTGTCAATTCAGGACATAATCACCCTGTCAAAGTTCATCAAAATCAGTTGGATAGTTTTTGCGTGATGCGATAAAAGACAGAAAGACATAATTTTTTTAAATAGGTGTTTTAGACTCAGTGTCGCTTCTAATTACCATAACAACAACTATTTTGAAGTTTTATTTAATTTAAAGAAACGGCTCCCTTACAGATTTATTATAAGTGTAGATTGTTTGAACACGTTCCTCTAAGAAAGTAATTCATGGGTTAAGTAATGCCTTTATGCCTTTACAATTGAAATATTGTTAACCTCGAGTCCTCGTGATAGAGAAGAAAAATTGATAGGACATAGATAATTATCTCTATACGCCATTTAATTCACAATTTTTAGTGTATTTTAAGTCCAGGCGGATGGGAATGACACATGGTTCCAGTGAAGATGTCTGTACTTCTCTTAAGATTCCCTTTTCTCGGATTATTGATAAATGACGAAAGAGACTGCAAAGATTTGGAAACCTTGAAATTTGCAATCACGTCCTTTTATGCAAAAATAATCTTTATAGAGAAGAGAGTACTCTTGGAATTTTGTTTGGGAAATCCGCTTCGGATTTCGAGTTTTTTTTTTGAATCGAATGACGCGATAAGACTTCCAATCTTGAAGATGTTCCTTCGACAGTGTGTTTTTCATTCTTTTTCTCCACAGACACAGACTTTTTCTCCACAGATTCTTTAGGATGGTTTATATGTTAAATGGTTCCATCCAGAAAGACGCTGTCATCAGCAACGTAGGCAATATTGGATAGGCAAGAGGAAATGAGGAGGTAGGCTTTCTCTTTTATTGAAATCGTATAGTCATAATATCAATTTCGAGTTACAGCACAGTCATTTTTTTTCACGAGGGAAGAAAGTTTACTGACAGTTAACAGTATAAATATTACAATATTAAAACAAGTCTCAATACGGTCCTCCGGAGCCAAATCGGCTCATCAGGAGGTGCCTGGGTTTACACACATTACATTATCATGAAATACATTTGAAATATACCCAATATAAAATTCGTCCAATTAAATCAAATGCACTTACTTTAAAATTGCACTAAATGTAAAATCGTACTGATAGTAAAATTGCACTAGATGTCAACTTGCACACATTGAAAAAATTTCACTCCTTGTGAAATTGCACAAATTGAAGAATTACACTAATTAGAATTGCACTAATATAAAAGTATCATTCATTGCATTTTTGAAGTCATTCAATTTTAGGAATTAGTCCTTCCCTAGCGCTCTATCCTTCATTAATCGTTATCAATAGCGGTAAGCCGCTANTATCGTAATTTAAATATAACATAAATTTTGGTTGCTACACGTAAATTATATATGTATAACATAATTTTCTACATATAAAACAGGAGAAACATAGATTAAATTATATATAACATAATTTTCTACATACAAAATAGGAGGAACATAGTTACATATCATTCTGTTTTTCATCATTCTACCAAGGGTTTTGGAGAGGAGATGAGGCAACTAGACATAATGAGGTAGTTTGGCCTTTCTTTGATAAAGGAAATAAATACGCACTATTTGTGTTGAGCTCAGGTTTAACCATTGTGTAGTACGGAGATGAAGATAATTTATCATAATTAGGGGAGAGGGGGATAAGATGACGAAGATAAGGTGTAATGATTTTTTCTGGCGTTATTATTGTAGCTAGACGATTGATAATGTTGCACATGCTCTTTCAGTCCTTATGCTTTACAAGATTTTTTTTGCGTCACTCCAAATTGATTCAGAGCATCCAAAATTTTGATTCAGAACTAAATAAACATTTTCGTCATCTTACTCCAAAGGGTGGGTAAGATGACGAACCGTAGCGGGAAGATGACGAGAAAAACAAAATACTTCTTAGGAAACACGATTTTATTGAATCCTCTCTTCGAACTGAACTGAAAATGAAGCAATACAATTCTGAAACGGAAAAATCTTTTTTAAACGAAAAATCCCTTTAAAAACATAAAATGTTAATTTAAAGAAAAGCATTACGGTAACAATACTAAACCGGCGCATTCTGACATAGTCTTAGGCGGCAAACTTGCAAATACATGAGCAAAATGTAAAATCCATATAAATATGAAAATCAAATACTAATTTTTACCCAGAAAAGGTGACACCCGTTAATGAACTTGTTGTACAGATATAACCTAAACATATTCAACACAATATGATAGCAAAACTTAGGATCTAAAAAATGTAAACAAACTTGAATTTTCAGCTGCGTACAAAAGTCGCATTTCCATAGGTGATGTTTTGCTTCAGTTTTGTCCCAGCTACTGCACTCCGAATGAGCCCATTTTTTACCGTGGAAATACTGGAACTAGAATTCAGTTTTTGCCCTATCACCACTAATTATGCAATCTTTATTATTAAAATCTTCAATATCTAAATCGTCATCAGTGTCCGTATATGAGATTTCGACTGAGTCAGAGTCATTGGAAAATGAGAAGTTGGGCTTACGTTTTGCAAGTTTCGTTTTCCGTTTAGAAAATTGGGTCGTTTCCTTCTTTTTCATATGCCGTTTCATTCGTTTTTTTTCTTTATTTTCTTGTATCTTTTCTCTCTCCTGAAGAACACGCTTCACTGGAGTGCTCGTTATGTGGAAAGATGGCAACTTCTTCATAGGTATTCTCGATTCCTTTTTATGATGATAGGAAGTGGAGGAAGTGATGGCCGAGGTGCAGATAAGCCTGCATCATCAGTATGGATGATATTATACAGACTGAATTATCTCTGGAGGGGTCTGGGATAACTGCAGGAGAATCCTTTGGCTGTGAATCCTGAACAAGAATATCAGTTGTGTGTGAAGGCTCAAAATCTTCATCATCAAAAATGCTGGAGTTGAATGGTTCTATTCGTGGCCATGAAGCCGTTAACATCTGACAATTGCCGTCTTCAAGTAGGCCCTTCCAAAAATGCCTACTACATTTTTTATTCCTGGGTGGTTTACCATGAAGTCTTCACAGTCGTGGCTATACGCCGCTGTAAGTGGACTATAAAAAGCTACATCCAGCGGCTGCAGCTTATGGCTAGTATGAGGTGGAAATACAAACAGGAAGATGTTTTGGGCTCTGTAAAAGTCAACGGCCAATTGTATGAGTGGCGCGGTTGTCAATTAGTAGAAGGACCGGAGCTTCTGCGCTGGAATGAACAAAATTTACAAAATGCTGCAAATACTTCAAGAATATTTGTGCTGCCATCCATCCAGTTTCATGAGCAACTCCTGTACAGCCATGTAGTGCTCCATATATGAAATATTAGAAAACGAGGAACGAAGTTCCCAATCGCATTCATTGCACAGGCACACTGTGGTGTCACGTTCTGCTGAGGTGGCTTTTGTGGCCCTTCGGTCATAAAAGCCACCTCAGCAGAGATTACCTTAGCACTTTTTGATGAGACTGTCGAAAATCCAGTTTCATCAGTGTTGTATACGTCTTTGGCGTGGAGCTGATGCTATGATCTTAGTTCCCGTAACACTTCAAAAAATTTCCAACACTAAATTAGTTGAACGCCATCGACTTAGCAGCTGAAGTGGATTCTGGTTTCCTCATTGTCAGTTGGCATTCTTTCATGAAACTTTCCACGAAGTCTCTTCCAGCAGATTGCTTCTCTTTGTTGAATCTATGGCTTAATCCCTGTCCTTCTGCATAATTATAACATATATTTCCAAGTTGCACTTTCGTCGGCTCGAAAGCTCGTCTGTCGATGTCGATTACATACCGCTTTAACTCTGAAGTCTGCTCTTCAATGAAAGTTTTTTTTTAATCTTCCAGAGTTTTTTAGAAAATCCAGGAAACCCTGAAAAAGGCAGAGTTGAGTCACAACCAGTTTGAAAGTAAAACTATCTATCAAATCTAAATAGACGTTACATGTCCACTGAACAATTTCTAACATTTAACTAGATTTCCGCACCTCCCATTTGTGCACCTCTTCTTAAGGTAGGTACCTTTGTAACGTTGGTTCTGGTACATAATTCATCTTGGCGGCAGCATTAACGCTGGATTTTTTGTGAATAACGTCAGAAATAGCATTTGCCATATTTTATTTGCCCCAGCTCTGTCTCGTGGTTTTCCTCTGATAATTTCTTGGCATGAGTTGTATGTCTTTTACAGCCTTAAAAGAAAAATGTTGTATATATTTGTCTCACCAGAAAAAATTAACTCAAAAAGTAATAAATAATTATGGGGTAAGATGAAGAGTTCGTCATCTTACCCTCAAGAAAAATCATCATCTTACCCCAAAACTTGCTATTTTTTCCTCAACTAAATTTTTAACGAAATTCCTTAACAGAAACAAACAAACGCCACGATGAAAGATGCCATAGGGACAAAATTTTACGTTTATAACAATTTAAAGGTGAAGATACTTACGTCTATAAAACGATTCCTTATATTGCGAGAGCATATAATCACAACGAGGCAGCAACAAAACACCTTATCGTCCGTTCATGTCCATGAAGACAACCATACTAAGCTGTGAGTTGCATGCGTACCCTTGAGTTGTCTTTAGCGGATGTCGCACTTTATCGCCACCTCTTACCAGCCATAAGAAAAAGTGGATTCGTCAATTTACTCCCCTCTGCCCTAGTTTTAGTAAAGCACTTAGTGAGACAATATCAAACAGGATTTCGCAGTAATGCTGTTTCATCGGATATCAGGTAACAACAGTAAGCTCGATAATATTACAGTTCAAAGAAGGGCGCTCACCTTAAGATTGCTAATTTTACTCTGACTTTTTAAATACCTCATTCTATTTGCCACTCATTTATAGAACTCTTTTGCTGATTTTCAGAACCTGCTTGAGTTAGAAGGGAATAATCCCAAAACTCCAATAGTGATGGAGTTTTAAGTGAAATTTTGTGATTTTTATAATATTATTATTCTGCGATGAATACACTTGAAATTAAAACTTAGAAATATAACAAACGGAAATCGACGACATTTCGCCAATTAATCAACGAAATATGCACATTTAGTCGCCAGTTATTCGTTATGTGAAATAAAGTAATCTTATTACAAATTAGCCTTTAGTGGGCTGACATAATTTCAATATGGTTTAATAAAAATAGTCGGTTTGCTTAAAATATGTAACTGTATTAAAAATAGCCTTTATTAATACATCGAAAGAAATGTAGAATTAACTTAAATAGTCGACTTTTCCTCTCATTATTTGAAGCATTCAAGTGTTAGTAATCCGGAGAATTTTATTCCTGAAAACTCACGAATTCTATCTCTACTAGTTATGGTTGACCTTTGGTATTCTTTCTCCGATTTTAAGATATCAGAAATAAGTTTCATAGGAAGGTAAAACGAATAAGGGTTTTTTTGATGTTGTGTATATATTCTTTATTTTACCAAATATTATTAAGAATTATTTCCATTTCATGGAATTTGGCAATTAAAGTTGTGACAATGAAAATATTTTTTTCCGATTCATCTACTGCAATAGCGTATCCACGGAATACAATATTCTTCTGTTGGAGTCGATTTCGTTGGACCATTATATCTATGTAATTATCGTGCAGGAATTTAAGCCTGTAAGAGATAGGAGAATTTGGGTTCGAACCCAGGATACTATTGTTGAAGTTATGGCAAATTATCAAAGTAAATTAGGTCCTCTTATGAATCTTATTCTTTCATACTTCTTTCTTACCGGGAAGTGCAATGAATTGTATTTCGAGTTAGCTCCTCTATGCATTCATTTCAAAACTTATGAAATAGAAACGAAACGACGATTATTATAGTGGGTAATTCGTAAAATTAATTTTTTTGTTTGTAAGTTTTTGCTAAATATCTTCTTAAAATCCTCATACGTTTTTCCTACGATGCCCTTGCTCTTATGAAAGATGCCTTTGAAATCGCGAGAATTTTTTAAGACAAATGAATATTTAGTGAAATATAAAGGATGTTAAACGACCCGTCTGAGCTCTTGCATTATCCCATAAGAATACACATAGAATTCGGTTCAATTTATTTTACGACCAGAATAAGGATTTTCTTTCTCTTGGCGGTGGTCTCGATTCCTCGTCTTCTCAAAATCGTCTTTACTCAAACCGGGGACAGTTAGGTAAATAAAAGGTAGCTTATCATCTGGCCGAAGAAGATATCTCCAAAGTATGAAATGTATTCGATTTCTGGTTCTTTAGTTTAAGGTGAACATACACGCATACAAACATTTCTTTAAAAGATCGGGTCGATGGTCTTCTGTCTCTGGATTTGGGCAATTTTGCGTTTACTCGATAGACATCCTGCCTACGCCCCTTTCTTGGTGCTATTTTTAACTAGTACATTTATAATAAAGATGCAGAATAAACACTTTTACCATTACCACAGAATTATTTATTATACGACCATGGTTTCGACCCTTCGGGTCATCTTCAGGTCACCTGAAGATGACCCGAAGGGTCGAAACCATGGTCGTAAAATAAATAATTCTGTGGTAATGGTAAAAGTGTTTATTCTGCATCTTTATTATGGAGAACTACCACAAGGTTGAGCCAGATTTAGTTAATTTAATACATTTATATAACTTTCACCTCCCCGAGATATAAAAATAAGTCGTGATAGGTGTATTATACATAATGATTATGATTATTTGATGCTAGGGTCTTATTCAAGGAAATTTCGAATGAAAAACTTTTTCCAAAAAATTGTGAGAGGATGTTTACATTTATGTAAGTTCTTCGGCCCTTGAATTCCGACTTGCAAGTGTCAATTGTAGTCCTGATAATCCCCATACTAGTTTTATCTCCGTAAACCTCGTACAAAATAGCCATCGTGGAAAAATACTACAAAAGATAACGGTTTGTCTTGAAAAGCTTCCATCCTCTCGAGTGAAGTGTACATTTCCCCTCCGACACTTTCAAATATTTATTTTTCACGCTTTCTGGATCATTTGGCCGTCTCCATGACAACCTGTGTTGCACGAACCTCTCTTCATCTGGGTACCATTTTTCGCTTTGATTTTGTTTATTTTCCTTACCCTTGGAAACCTCGATACGCCCAGAAAATACCTCTCCACCGCAAAAGAATTTTTTATATCTTCATTTTCCGTGTGCGAAATACGAGGGACAGAAAATATTCCCATATATTCTGAAGCTCTCTTTAAAAGCCTTCTTTTCCTCGCTCTTTTGTAAAATCATAACGAACGGTTTCCCAGTGAAATTGCGAGGCAGTTCAAAGAGATTGCGCGTAATTGTGCTCGGATTATTACAAAATATATGTTGGAGTAGAGCATGCTAGTTATGAGTCCAATAAGGTTCTCTTGTGGCTTACTCCTGCAGATTTGTCATTCAATATCTTTGGAAACGGAACGATTCAAGTTTATGGGATGGCTCTTTATTTTGTCTCTATTATGTCAACGATTCCCTTACTCATTTTACTGATTTATTATGAATTTTTCTGATGATTAGCTATTCATGCTTTTTTATTTAGGTCAGAAAATGCCAGGAGAGGGAAGATTAAAGCGAAACTTTCTCAATAAATTCAGCGTTCCTACGCTCCTCAAAGACGTAGTGAATATTGTGTCTGCCATTCCACTGTGCTCATCTCTCCACCTCCCGATAGTGCTACTGAGCAGATGAGATAGGTAAGGAATGTATTAAGAGATGCGGCATGGTAGTTCAGTGGTTAGAATACCTGCCCGGAAAGTGGGAGACCTGGTTTCGTGTCCCAGTTATGTCGCTATTTTTCACACTTGTTATTCATCTACATCTACATCTACATTAGTACCCTGCAAGCCGCCTTTCGGCGTGTGGCAGGGGGTGCAAGCACCATGAATTTACTGAATTTACTTCGCTAATCTATTACTTTCGCGTATCGTTCGCGGAAAAAATGAATTCCTGTCTTATATCACTTAGCTACTTTATATTAAAGCAAGACGAACATGTTAAGTCAAGAGTGGGTAGAGGAGGATAGAACGTATTCCATAGAGTACCAAAAGAAGCTACGACAGGAAAAAATATCTCTGAAAAAAGGAAATCTCGCTAAATCTAACACCAAGTATATTAGCAGTTATGGTTATGAGTTATGGAGTAAACTCAAAATTGCTGAAATTCCTGGGATAGGCAAACATCTGCCCTTAAATGTAAAATAGATGGAACCATATTTACATATATTCTATGCGAGTCACCAGTGGCATTTGTATAAGTACTTTTATGACCACAGATTGGCAATTGGCCAGGTGGCAGTCATTTATGGGTTGATGAAAAAAATATAACTCCCTGACTGGTATTCATCCAAGTCGGGAGGAAAACCCACCAAAACCTCCCAAAGACAGTGCGTCACACAACACAATTATTCCATTATAAAATCTAACGACATAATAATTAATCAACGTAATATTACAGTGTAGAATATGAGATTACAAGGGTTTACATAAATCTTTTAATTCTATTCTCAGTTTACAAAATCTTTTTAATTTATTCTTATAAACATTGCAGGAAGGAGGGGAAACTTCTAATACTTCTTCAGGTTAATTATTCCATTCCTTTGTTCCCCGATTCAGAAATGAGTATTTACAAATATCTGTCCTTTGCTTAAGTGTGGAAACTTTATATTTGTGATCCTTTTTCCCGAGAAAATCTAGGTCTTTAATTGTACTTTTCAATTCTTTCATAGATGGCTTTCCTGACACACACACACACATATATATATACTCCAACATGGGCAATATCCGAAATGTTCAAATAATTAAAATGAATTATCCGAAATGTTCAAATAATTAAAATGAACTATCCGAAAATGTTCAAATAATTAAAATGAATCATCCGAAAATGTTCAAATAATTAAAATTTACCTGCAATAACCTCGATTTCTTAAAACCCATTTTCGGGGTTTTTATACCCAACCTCCTCTTGGTATTGAGTGTGGAAGCTGAACGATAGATATCCTTGACTGGAAGGCGACTAACACGCTAACAAGAAGATGAATGTATCCACCCTGACTTCGTCTTCATTTAATAAATATTGCTTAACGCGTCCATTAATCAGTAAGGAATTCATTGTTGACTAAAATTGACATTTTTCAACAACAAAATGACAGAGAACTCAATATAAAAATGATGACGTGCTTCTCGCCTAAAACATTTCTCACACTCATTTACACCAGCTTATGAGTAATTTATTGCCGATATTCCAAACTGCTCTCGTATTTCAATATTTTATTGCATCCTTTTGTCATCTTTTTTCATAAATCGAACAAAACGTGTTTCTGTGCATGGGTTTTAGAATTTAGAATTTTACCCCGCGAGCCGCCGATTGGCGTATGGCAGGAGGTGTATTAACACCAAATATTCATACCTAATCTGTCCTGTTAGCCTCTCTAATGCTCCGAGGAAAAAAAATCACCAGAAGTAGTTATCTGTTCTAGCGATTATCTCCTTACATCGCTTGGTCGACGCCTCTCGTAGATCGCGTTCGTTTTGAACTGGAATTATGATGTCTTCGACCTCGTCTGAAAATTATGGGCTGATGAATTTTTCGAAAAGCTTCCGTCGGTATTCTGATCTTCTCTCCTGTAGTAAACTCCACCCGAGGGATTTTATCATAGCCGTAACGCTGCTATCGAATCTGAAATCTCCCCTAACGAAACCTGCAGCCCTACGTTGAACAATCTCTAAATCTGAGACTAGACCTACTTCATGTGGATCCTAAACTGCGCTGCAGTATTCGAGATTGGGTCTAACCAAAGAAAGATAAGCAATTTCTTTGATTCTTGATTGACATTCTCTAACAGTTCTACTTGTTAATCTTTGCATTTATTTATTAGCCTTTCCTATAAGACCACTAATATGTTCATTAAATGATAAACTACTGCTAATTGTAACTCCTAGATATTTATTAAGACTCACGAACTCTAAGGGATATTCTGATATTTCGTATTGTAAGCTGTTGTATTCATGGAACGCGTGAAAATCATAGCAACGCACTTCTTTACATTCTAGTTAATTCGCAATTGCGACATGAAGCTTTAAAAAACAGTAGAAACGGTTAATTTATTGAAGCTTTCATTGTCACATGGGATTTTTATGGATAAATGAAGTAATACTCATAGTTTAAACTCAGGAACCTATGGGTTCCTGTAAATAATTGGATATCATACTAATTTTTTTCACATATAAATAAAAAACAACATGTACACAACCCGCCAACTGTTTGCAATAATTTTTCATTAAACTTGCTGTAATTTACATATTATTATACAGTAAATCCAAAAAGCATTTAAACGGTAAATAGTACACAAGTGCACAACGAATCTAATGTCGTTCCAAGTAAATAATCCCTTTAAAGTACTAATTTGTACTTTTTAATAGCTCAGGTGACACCTTTTTTACTGGGATATTCTATACTTTTCTTTAGCTCACCAATAGTTACAGTATTTACCTCCCAAAGTAGGCATTTACTTGGGAAGAATGAAAATGAGAAAAAGGCGGTTATTTATGCGGTTATGCGTGATCTAGAGAGACGGGAAATGATTACTGGAAGTCCCTCATCTTAATGTGCAGTAGCAAGATATATTAGCCAAAGGGGGAGCATTTGCCTAAGGTAAAAGCTTTTTACCAATGATACTGCTGCGATATAATAGTGGTGTCTCATTTAGATATACAGAATTGATGATCTAATTTTATCCAGAGCCGCTTAAATATGCTAAACTTCTCAATCAAAAACAGTTCTCACAAGTCACCCATAGATATGCCATCATCCGCAAAAGTTAGCATCTAAAAAGCTATTTCCTTCAGAAGAAAGAGGGCCATCCCCAGAATTTTTTGTGCTTAGCATGATCCCTTTTTGCTTAATGCGACATCCAATTAACCCGTCCTCTGTCGACCACTTTGCTGCCTTTTCCTTAAGAAGATTGTCCTTTTCAGATGAGGGCACTCTCAAGTCGCACCTTTTCAAAGCGTGAAAAAGAGTCCAATGATACGTGAACTCGTACGCACTGCCGAAGGGAAAGCTTATATTGATTTGTTGACACGTGTGCTGTGGGGGATTGCGTGTGTTAAATGGGACGAGGATCAGACTGAATAAGGCGCAGAGTACTCTTCCACCGATGGCGGAGATTTTTTTATGTAAATTGGCAGTGAGATGACGTTGATAGTGCAAGATGCTACTTCTAATTTTCTTCTTTGCTGAATTTTGTTGGGTATCGGCTGGATTAAAGTATGAGGTGTAGTAGGAAAGGTACGAACAAATCATAATTACGTTAAATTGTATTATGTACAATTAAATTGTAAATTTTGAAAATCTAACAGAAATACTGATGTCCCACCAAGGATGGAGTATCTAACTTAGCACGAAACCCCAGCGAATGCTTCTTCTTATCTCATTCGTTTGGAGCTGTGCTCAATGATTTTCACCGTCAAGGCGGTTGCTACCAAAGCGTCTCTAGCCCCATTTAACTGGCCAAAGTTCGCAATAGAAAATAGTGGGATTTTAGGATAAAGTGTAATGAAAAATACAAGTTGCTTCGTTAAGGCGAATGACTTTTTAGAGAATATAATAATGCAATATAGGGTTGATTAAGGTCGAATGAATACAACTCGTTGAAAATATAGCAACAAATTACTCTTAATCAAAAGTGATAACAGGAAACTGATTCCTAGATACTCGAACAAATGATGGATATCATTGGAATTCGCAGTTTGGTCGAAATACGCGTATTATTTGATGTTGATGAATCTTTCGTTCCTTATGTGATTAATCGTTGTAATTAATAACATGCTAAATGATGTATTTTCTAGGAATTTATTGGTGATATTTTGTTATTATTCAGAAAGAGACCGTTTTTGAGCACATCATATTGTCTGGATTTGGCGCAAATTTTACATTTTTCCTGCAGCATTTCATTGTGTATTTGGAAGAGGAAAATAATTTCGATATTATTTTGGTATCAATGAGTGAACAAATGGCGATACAATTCAAACTCGGATGAGTGAGAGAGTTGATTTTGCTTAATAAATTTCATGGAATTCCTTTATTACGCTTTGAATAATAGCCAGAAATTGACAACATTCATGTAGGAGATTGTTGTTCTGATATATGGGTTATTTATAAAATAGGAATCGATAGATTTAAAAATCGTAGATAATACTACCGTTGTGATAGTGTTTATGCAACAATTCGTGCAAGTTCAATTGTGGTTTATTTATAAATTGGTTATTAATTGGTAAGTGAGGTTATTTATAAATTAGTTTCAATAGAGTTTTTTAGAAAGCGATTGGATCCGTTGAATATTCACTCATGCAGTTCGGTCCCCTTTTCTGCGTAAATGTTTGCTTTTTCAGATATCCGCGGATTTGAAAGTATTTTTATCTCATCAAAAGTATGTGCGTCGAAATGAAATTTCATTCGCGGACAAACCTTTGGTACTAATATTTATAAAATTATTAACTCACGAATTAAATAAAACTTCCTCGAATTCTAAAATAACCTTTTAGCGTGCCAGTTATGCAGCACAGAAGTCCCGGGTTCGAATCCTGGGTAGGGAGGTAATTTGTATTCATTGATGAAATGTCATTTCTAAAAGTTATCTCATTGAGCCAAGATACACGTGGCCGGACAACTGAGCGCGTGACAACTGAGCGCGTGACAACTGAGCGCGTGACAACTGAGCGCCTGCGACAACTGAGCGCGTGACAACTGAGCGCGTGACAACTGAGCGCGTGACAACTCAGCGCCTGCGACAACTCAGCACGTGACAACTGAGCGCCTGCGACAACTGAGCGCGTCTCACAACCAAACTTAACCTAAAAACTATGTTACATTAATTTTGACAATCTGACAGTTAGCATACTATGTGGAATACTGTTATAGTGAGTTATCTCTTTGTTTAACCACGGATGACGGCAATATTTCGTTTAAATATCGTCGGCAGTATTTATGTCTACTCTTCGATGTATGTGACATAAATTCTTTTTATATCAACTTAAAGACCCTTAAATCACACCATATACAATTTAACATTCTAAATTGTATATTAACGTTATTTATGTTAAACAACATGTGTATTAACAAAGATCTAGATCAATTCAGCACTGCGACAATTGAGCGCGTCTCACTACTTCACTTTAAAGCAAGTGAGACTCACGGAGGACGGTGCTCCGCCGCGCGGATTAAGCCCTTGCAGCCTTTTCGAAAAGTTGGTTTATTTATCGATGGCGCAAACATGCGCAAGGTTTTATTTCAGATTCCTCTTCAGGAAACTTCAAGGAACATTGTGGTATAAGTTATCCCGTGACACTCGATGTCACTTTCTACTATTTTCCTCGCTTTAGGTAAAAATTAGCTCTAAAATAAGGGTCCACCATTTTGTTACGTAAAGTATGTAGATATTCAAGAGTGATCATAAATGCTACGTCTTATGAAGGAGAAAGAACATTTTTATAATATGGAGTTATTATTTACTCGATGATTATCTTCGTTTGAAAGCACTGAATTTTGAGTAAAGAGTTACTAATTTGGAATAACACAAAATCATCCTGAGAAAGCAAATCCCATTCTCACCTTTTCCAAGATATATTGACGGCATTTTCATTCCAGAGACAATATGTAAGTTGGTCCCACAATAGGTGTCCTCATCAAAATGAAAAATAGGCCAAGTATCGAGGAAAAGTCGTCGGAAAGCTCAGATGAATGTACCAGCAGTGACAGAATGATTTAGTTCTTGGAATCGTTTCCAGTGGCGAGCGATACGTATCCCTTGAGGAAAAAAGCAGTCACTTGGGCAGGAGGCGAAGGTAATTAATCTGTCCTTGTTCTCCTATGAAAAGAGATTCTTAAAAATCTTCTTTGTGTTGCGCTTCGCCTCAGACGTATGCTATGGTATAAATCGGTGACTCGAAAAGCGAAAAGATTAACAGGGAAAGAGATTGATGTAAGGCAAATTAGATTTAACCAAAGTTGTAATTAAAGAAAAAAACGAACGAGGAAATAAGATATAACTCCTAACGAGGATATTGTGATTAACGACCACGGAAACTGCTTTTTCATTTCATGATGTCTCCGTTTAAGTTGGAAACTGCATAATTAAGCAAAATAAAGTTAGCGAGTGCTCCCGGATAAACAAATGCGCAACGCGTTCGAATTCGGTGAAAGAGGTCCGGGGTTCGATTCCCGGCGGGGGAATAACTGTCGAAGCACTTTTAAGATAACTATTACTAAGTGTTACAATTCCAGACATATGGGTCAATTAAATGATCTAAAACATATGTTTCCTCTTCCAAAAATAAGAAAAATATCATAAATTCAGTTATTTTTTATAAATACATAAAATAACGAGAGAAAACTAACAAATATTATATATGAATGATATATACGAAATTTTTATGCTGATTCTAATGATGATTTACTTTTAAAATTAATTTCTATTCAGCAATAAACTTCGCTTGAAGCTTTCTTGTAGTCCGTGACTCCACGTTTTGTCCATTTGACTTGCTTTCTGATTAGATCTTTTGCTACTGCTAGCGTACATAACGTTTCCTTGTTGCACAGCTGACGGCATAAATCTCCTATCAGGCGCTCTGCTACTTTACTTTGAAATTAGGCTCGAAATGACTTTATTGAAAAATCAATTTCAAGTGAAATTAAACAATATTGTTAAACGGAGTTGTTAAGAAGAAAAAGGAAGAAGAATTTACGAGTATTTATTCATTAACGGATTTCTGTTTGGTTCGATGTGGTGAAATTGATGAATTTTCGAACAACACACGCAAGTTTCTTCGCTTATTTTTATTAATTTGTATATCCCGATGCCGCCACAAACATATGTTTACTGGACCATTACAATGACAAAGGACGAACACACAACCACTCCCTAACAGGAAAAATCCGTCTAGCCGGGATTCGAACCTGGAACCTTGGGGTTGGAGCGCTTGCAACCCCACGACCGTTACGTGGTGGGTGGTTCAATTTTTGTTAAAAGAAAGTTTTGGAGATATTCAAAGATAAACTTTAAATTTGTGGCACTCGCGAATTCAGTGGAATTTTTCTTTTTTAAGTAAACGAGTGAATTCGGTGAACATAGATTTACAAAAGACTAACAGTGAACAGTGATTAGTAACCTTTTTGTTACATCTTTTTATTTACGTTTTGGATATTACAAGTTCCAGGAAAATACGTCTTTTTCTGTGGATTTAAGTATGCAAAGATGAATTTACGTTAGACTATACGTTGGGTCGAGTACCTCTCAACTTCAAACTCTTCGAAAACAGACTAGTTCGACGAATTTAGTTTATTTTCCCCCATGGATTTGCGCAAGAATTTTATCATATATAGCAAACAAGTTTGTGGAATCTTTACGCATTACCTTATTCATTTTAAAATATCTAGGTTCTGTATATTTTTTAAAATATCTCAACAACATTGTCAACTGTAAAAAGTTACGTTTGAACACCGTAGCCTTTTAAGTTTTGTCACTTTCACAGAACGATGCCTGCGTTAACTAGAGAATATCTTAGTGATATTAAAAGTTTAGAGTGACATTTCCAGTTAATTTAGCTCTTTTGAAAGCGTAAAATTTTCCTTTCGCAAGCTTTTTCTTTCCTGAGGAAATATGCGAGCAAGAAATTATTTCATTGCCGCACCGAAACTAAACATCACTTGGCGGAATTTCTCCTTTTGAAGACTGTTCTTTGAATCCATAACTTAATTAAAAATTATCGGAAAACGGAAGCATAAAATGGCTGAAAGGTGAGGTTGTCTGTGGCGTATTTGTGGAAATATTCTCATCTTTACTTTACAAGAATGGTCAAAGCGTAATTTGAATTGAGCTCTAGATGTTGAATGTCAAAGAAGCTGTCATCTAACGGTGAAATTTAATTGAATTTATAAAGTGGAAGTTGGTATTTACCTGTAAGCCTTATTCTTGTGAATCGATGAATATCACAAAACACTTGTGCTTCCAATACAGATACCCTTGCACTAGCAAAGGTTATGTTATCGACATTTTAATGTTTCGGATAATTAACCGTTCTGCAATTAACTTTTACTATGTGTTTTGCTTTATAAATTAGATATTTAATGATTCAAACAAACGTGTTTATAATCCATTTACGGTAGTTAATTATCGATTGTTAATACGAGTATGTTATTATTGAAATTTAGATGAAAAAATTGGTCCCTCAAGTGAATGAAATACTTCGATGAATCATTACTGTACATCAATGATCTTTACCGAGATTCGCTATATTCCTTTGGTTAATGACTTTGTTATGCGCTTTCTATTTCACTATTCTCCTCACTATGTAGACATAATGATTGTAGCGTTGTTAGAACCAGGGCCAAAAACAAAAGGGGGATATTACAAATCCATACTTTCGTTTCAAGTAATTGTTGACAATCTTCTGACTTTTGCGTTAATGCATATTCTTGTTTTCTATTTCAAACTCCGGCATTGGAATGCATTTTTCAGTGAATAGCATACTAATTTTATTCCTTTCATCAATATGTGACATGGATCACTCCTGTCTAGGTTTACAAATGATTATAAGTATTCCCCGTAGAACCATCTTTAACAAACTCAGGCACACTAATTCTTCCTGGTTGATTCGGTATCGGAACCCCTCTTAATTTTGCTGGAAAAAATATAAACTCCGTTTGATGAGCGTTCGGTGTCAGAAAAATCCGGGGAATGGTTTCATGTCGGAACGAAATGTGTTAGAAACAAAGGATTGATTGAGTCGGGATGAGCAGATGGATAAGGAAACGAAGGAAGGGGAAAGGACAAACGGAAGGAAAGAGAATCGGAGCGTGTGTTGTGGAATAAATCTGTTCGATTTAATCCCATTGGTCCCAGCTGTCTCATTTCTGTAAAAGGTGCGCGAAAGAGTCTTGGCTACTCTTAACTGAGTACCCTCGGTCTCAATTGAGATCGCTGTTTCAGCTACTTTAAGATCACATATGTATTCAGGACGTAAGATATGTTATAGAGAATCCAGAGAGGAAAATAATTTGTCTCAAAACAGGCTCCCTACAAGTGAGTTAATCGTCCTAAGTTCGGATATCTCTATAACACATCCTATAAAACGGAGCGATTCTCCTAAGTAAAACGGGATAACTCTATACACCTTTTCGCATAATTTTCAACAAATGTTTTTAAACCCTCAGTAAAGCATTACTTAAAACTAACAGAACCGATATTAAAATACACTATGAAATACCTATACCGTGACATATATTACTTTATTTTAAATTTTAACTTATTTTAACTCTGCCACAAAAGTGAAGCTTCCGTTATGGCTGGTGCCGATTCGGTATGTGATGTGGGAAAATTCATTCAAAATCACAGCAGTGAACGATTTAACGAATGTTTTCCAGCGATTGCGTACCGGGATGGTGAGTTCGAAAACGGGACTGTCCCGGGAAAAAGGTATCCATGTTCCTTGTGGAGAATAATTCGGTCGTTTATTCCGTTTATCCATCTTCCGTTCCGTCCATTATCGTTCTTCCGTTTATCTATCTTTGCTGAAATGAAATTATTTCCAGGTGAAATTAGGGGTTTTGTTAATAACTCGAACAGGACTAACATTTCCCACCGCGACTGTTTTACTGTGCGGGTCAGATTCCTGGATTTCTTTATTTTTTGCATTTTCTTTATCAACAATGTTTACCCCTGAGTATTCATTTTTAATCTTAAGATAAATAACTGTATCCTGATGACTCCTATCAAAATTATTGCTACGGTCAGCATAAAGATAGATTTCCAAAACTTTTTTCGACGAAACACTTCGTAAATCCATAAAATTCAACGATTTCTTTACTTTTTTAAACATGTAATCGTGTTTACCGATTACGTAATATTTTAGTAATTTGGAGCCTTAATTCCTCGTGTTTGAATTAGTTGTATCCGTGAAGTTGTTGCAGGATATCAAACAACTGCAGGATTTTGCGGAACGCACACTAACTATCAGTGTTCCTCGGAACATAGCTCCTGAATACCTGCTACAAAAAAGAGGGTTGCGTATAAATAAGTTTTTGTGTATAAATTATGTCTTTCATTAAAAATGCACTAAATATGTTCGTTAGAACTCCATATCTATATACATAATCTAAGGTGGTTAATCGCTGATTATCTATCAACGATAATCGACGTGAAGGCGCTCGAAATTACGGAGATCCTAGACGAAGCTATTATCGACGAATCGCATAAACCAACCAAACGAGTTCATAGCCATCAATATTGAGAATTTCCGATGGCTGAATGCAGTTCCGGGCGATTTCACTCCAATTCGTAATCAATCAAACAGCTGTTTGGACCTAAACAGTCTTGTAAATGAAGCAACTGCTGAGACACGTGGGTAACGTCGCAATGCGATTGCACGCACACGATAGATATCCCATGGCAATCCCTAAAAGTTCACTTTATGCCTTGGTTTGCTTTACTTGAATTGGATACGTGACATTCTAAGTCATCAATAAATATGTGCGAGTTGTTAGGCGAAAAAGGAATTTTATGCAGTAATTTAAGCACGTTGGTGTATTCTGTTTCTATAGAACAATAAGTATCGGAAACGTCTTCCGAAAGTTAAAATTTCCGCTATTATTTATGAAGAAATAATCGTTAACTATGACGACATTTTGCTAGCTATGATTAAATATCAATACAGAGCAGTGTCTTATTCTACAAATTAAGTGATAGACTAAGGTGGATAGAGAAGACCAAATATATAATCACTATATAACATATCAGTAATATTTAATGTGTATTATATATTATTAATATATGAACACAATAAAAACAAAGAATGAAGTAAGAGAGGCATAATTTTTATGTGCAGCAAGTTTTCTTATCGAAGCTTATATAAGACATATATTATAAAACCAAATGAGATAAAAACTAATACAGCATCCATTAAAAACTAGATAAATGATATGGAAGCATAGAGTAATCTTACTTTATAAGATTACTCTATGATGGAAGTGTCTACATTTAGACCTCAGATCACATACGACTTCAGTGCATCGTAATCTTCGTTAACCATTACTCATATGCAAATCTTCTTTTATATTTCAATTTTTGTAGTCCTAAGAATATTTTATTAATTATTTTAAAATTAATTCCGCAGCATTCTCTTCTTTACCAACTCTTTCCTCTCTCTTTTGTATTAATTTCGACTCTCTATTCTTCTGTAGTCGTCTTCAGTATGAAATATTACCTCTAAGCCAATGAAGGAAATTCTGTCTCGAAGATTAGGGACATCGCCAAAGTCTCTTTTAATTAAATTCTCCTGATTTTAATGGCCGCTGCGATTCCTTGCGGAAAATTTCCGGATGATATTTACTCTGCGGATCATTTTCCGTTTCCTTTGGCTTTAAAAATTCATTCGAGAGAGATACTTGGCCGTTCATTCGTGTCCCTAATGAAATTCCAGAATGCCCCTCTCTCGGTGTTCACATCCACCGAATGAGGCGAAATATCTGACCTTCTGACCTCCCTTCTGCTACCAAATGATGAACCTGTGCTGGTGGTTGCAACCGAATTCTAAAAATATTTCTAATTAATTTCTCTGAAATATTTTTTCATAAAAAGGTATGACAGCCATTTTATTTGCATCTTCACGTTTGTGAATGCATAACGCACGTTAATACCTGAAAAATGTTATTGATGAATTTGTTGCCTTCACTCGTGCGAAAGACAAGGGAAGAGATGAAACAGCACAAGGGTGCCATTGAAATGGAGCTTAAAAGACACGATTTTCCTCCATTGGCAGTCGAAGAATCTCGATTGTTTGGAGATGGTGGAAATAGCCTCTAATTTAACCAACGATATCTCCTTTAATAACCCTTCTCCTCTCCTCACCTTACCCTCAAAATTATGTGCAACAGTGTAAATTACTGTACCTGATGATGGCTGCAAAGTCGAAACCGGTCGATAAGTAAAAAAATACTTTTCTGGAAAAAGACAAAGTACGATTTTCATACGTTTAAGCACTCCTTAAATCGTCTGCAGGTGCAAATAGAATTGCTCTGGGTCAGTTGCGGATTTCAGCAGAAACTGGCATACTTAGAAGAGACCTAATACGTTTCAGTAGCTTAGCTATCATTCTCAGGGGTCGCAGAATCTTTGAACTGATGCAGTTTACTCGCTCTAGTCGTAAGGTATTTACTTCCCTAAATTAAGAATTCTTACAATAAAAGCAAGCGAATATGATTTTGTCTTTCTGATTGGTTATTGACTCTTCTCTTAACTACGATCATCACTGTCATTGTGGAATGGCTTGCGCGTTCATATGAGCAAAGAGTGGCTGGGATTTAGTTCCTGGTGAAGTCACTTATGGAAGATCGACTGGAGCATCGGAAATACAATCATTTACTTATTACGAAGGTATCCCTGCTAATAACGTTGGAATGAGCGGAAATGTATGGTTTTTACGATACGTCTAGTTTTCAATAGGCTGACCTTTATGAAAATTTTATTGTGACGCGAGCATTGAATTTGTAATTTTTCCGGAGGACTGCCTGTTCGAACAATATATGTCAACGATGGAAAGAAATAGTTTACAACGAAGAGGGATTTTAATAGATTTCTGTCCATAATATTTACGAATGAACTTCATTGGCGAGGGACTGGCTTCAAGAAGGGAAGATTAATTAAGACACCCAACCATCGAATGGCGTATAGTGAAAATATGCATGGTCTGACCTAATTCTGGCCTCAGCCAAGAAGGAAGACTTCATCAGCTAGAGTCGCCTAATCATACCTTTCGTAATGTGTTTTCTTTACTTTATGCAGAATTTCGATTATTAATTCATTTTTGCTAATTAGCCACTTTAAGTATGCTAATGGGTTCTAAACTGTGCGTAGGTGGTGGAGACATTTTAAGGAGAAAATCTTTCCGTTAAATATTACCGCTTCATCCATATTTGAACATGTCGCGAGGAAGAGAGCATCGATCAGGACTTCCATTAATGGGCCAAGTGCGTTTCTGTTCTGATTGGAAAATATCGAGGCTTAGCTGCTTCGAATTCCCTTTAAAGAGTATCAGTCAGTGGTCACGGACTTCATAGCATTAAAGGAGCGAGGCTGTGCTGCAATGTCAAGGTCTTTCCAGTCCTTGTGAATCAGATGATTAAATCTCTCATGGGAATCCTTGAATGGCTAAACCTAACTTTGAAGAGGTATGGGAAGATTAATCCTCTTTATTAGAACATGCACTTCGCCTCTTTTATGGAAATTCACGCTGAATCATCTCCATAGAACGCAAAATATGATGTGTTCCACTTTCGTGTTTTTATTTATCATTGCATATTAATTTTCAGCCGATAAAGTTAGAAAAATGTTAATAAAGCGTTCATTTTACATACTCCTCTTCACTAAAATTTTAAAGTTTTCTTTGAGATGTGGTAATTGCTTGCAAAAACTTACTTCTTCCATATAATTACATTTATTAAGTTAATTCGTCAACCACGGTCATCCAATCTTCTCTCTGCCAAAGATTCCACATCTGTGTTGGGGAATATACAGGTAAAGCAATCTGTTTGATCGTATGCAATCTAATGATACACATAGCCTCATTCTGCACCCTTTTACATATCAGGACATCATCAGAATGATTCCATATATTTCCAGATATGATCAGAATTATTCTATATATTTCCTATACAAT
The DNA here is from genome assembly GCA_000376725.2 of Ladona fulva. Lineage (NCBI taxonomy): Eukaryota > Metazoa > Arthropoda > Insecta > Odonata > Libellulidae > Ladona > Ladona fulva. The sequence goes on from KZ309059.1 coordinate 40,214, forward strand.
ATACAAATAAGACCCGAGTAGCTTAGTGCCTTCGCTCTCTTATGCATTCCTGCCGGCAATCGAAATGTGAAATATGGTTTCAGTTCCTTTACATTTTACACATCGGGTGTCCGTACTCTTGCATAATTTATTTACGAGTCTCATCCGGACATTTTTAACTAAATTTACTACTTTCTCGTTTATTTCGCCGATTTTATTTGGGCAGTTTTACACAATTGTTTCTTATAGAACAATTTTACTAGGAATCATATCCTCGTTAAGTCTTACTTCGAAGACTACCTTTCCGACTTACTATTACTAGTGAAAGAATATCTCTGATATGTATTCATTAATTATTTGCTCTGATATTCAGATCGCCTTCTTCTTGAGCAATCTTTCTGTAATTCCCAATCTGCTCTTCTCTACGCAGTTCTCCTATTTGCCATTCTCTGCATACCATCTTCTTTTATTCAAATCGTCTTTCATCTTCATCATTCTTCTTTCCCTCCTCTTTCCTTCCACAGTTTCCTCCATTAAATAGCTCAGCATTCCCTTTTAATTATCTCTCCAATTCCTCTTCTCGTAATTGATATTTCCATGATTTTTCTTTCCTCTTTTACCTTCTCATTCCTCACTCATCACTCAATCACTGCGTGCAATTTAAGATTTTACGCCAAATCAACTTTTCCAAAGTCTATTATTTCTCTGTCCCTCCTCAATATTGTTCACGTTTCTCACTGATACGCAATATAAACAAAGCATTTGGTTTACAATTATATTTCCAAATTGCTCTCCTATAGGCTTGTTTTGCCCTATCATTACCTTCATCGTTTCAATTGAAATTGAACTCCCTACATTTGCCGTATGTTCCACATATTCGGATCTCATCGGGAGGATCAAGAGTAAAATCAATATGTTACATCGGTACACCTTACCCTTGATTTACAGAATACTTTATTAGTACTGTACAGGTATACCACGGCCAACGGATTACGGCGTTACTTTGTTCGATGAAAAAGTATTGATTTGTGCAAGTTCATAAAATAAAGGGGTGAAAAACCATTATAAATATATTGATTTCTCTTTCTTGTTTGCTGTTTGATATCAAAAGTAGAAAAGGAACGATAAAAAGTTCCTAATGTCGAAGGAAACACTATTGACATAATTAATTAGAAAATAATAGAAAAATAAATCACCGTCTACGATAACAGGTGATTAGAGCAGCGGGTGAACAGTAGTTATCGTTTTCGTTAATTTATTGTATGCTCAGATCACTTTAATTGTCCAACAGTCCGTCGTATTGAATACGTTTGTTAATTTAAATAAACTCGCTAAATTCCCAAAATCTATATGGGATCCATCTTCTTACTCTTCGTGCAAATTTTAGGCACGATTTGTATTCGCTATTTCGATCTGTACTGAACTTTAGTGGAAACTATCCATATGGATAGTTATAGATATATAGATAGTAAACTATCCATATGGATAGTTATAGATATATAGATAGTAAACTATCCATAGTGGTACTAATCAAGCGTTAGCTATACTTTCAATCGTACAATATTGCGCAGCTAAAATAATAACGGCGCATGTTTGTTAAAAAGAATGCTTTTGAATTCGCCGATCTGTATGTCCTGGAGAATCAGGCTGCGCTTGATTTTGGCAACTTAATGAAGATATGGCGCATTTCGGCTGATTTTATCGCTTTAATTCTCCCTCACTTCAAAAAACCCACTCGCAAGCATCACGTGATCTCCGCAGCACCACTTCTCGGACGCGGAGATAAAATATCCCAAAAATATCTCCCCTGTCATCCTCATGTTTGTCTTTTTTTCGACCGATGCTAACGCGGCCAATTTTTTTAGCGTCTCCATTGAAAACTTGAATCCCCTTCTATATTATGCAGCTCTTTTTAACCTCAGATCCCCCACCGTGCGGAAAAATCCTTTCTCCTTCGCCCTCCACAAGGGAAAGGACACTTTCTCCTCTTCCACTTTCCCTTTAAAAACTCTTCTCCCGCATATTGAGGGGCCTTTGTATCGGTTATATGTCTGCGATTTGCGTTAATCTCAGGTTTCTCACAGAATATCCAGTGTGATATTTACGTTGGAGGACACGCTTTTCTGTATGGCCGACGACGATTTTGTTATTCACTGAAAAGATAAAAAAATGCGATCAAGCATGTTTCACCATGTGTTTTCATATCCAACCTCAGATCTTTCCTTAAATGAAGTCCGAACTTCCCCTTTCATTCTTTATGATTGATGATTTCAGTGCGGGTTCTGACATATATTGCGTAGGTAACCGTTCAATGAAAAATAACACTAAGAATCAACAAGAGGAAGGGCAGCTAAGTTTGTGCTTAACCTGATGAAGAAATCGAGAGATATAGTGCAGGAAATAGTCATGGATAATGAGCACTTCAAAAATAGAACCATGTGTCGTTGTGATGGTTTATAAACCATGCAAAATTTTATGGAAAATTGATTTATTTTAGAAAGATTTAACGAATTAGGATCGGCAAAATGTAGTGAGAAGTAAGTAAGAAAGTGACTTTAATTTTGCTTTCATAGAAGGAATCTCTACTTCGTCAGTCTGTTAATTATTCACAAATTTTAACGGATCAATAAGTTGAATAAATCGTACAGATCAATACGTACATACATTCCAGATCAAAATGTTCTTATGCTGAGTTTATTGTGGAAAGTTTCCATTTCGTATGGTACCACGTTCATGATATATTCAGTAAAATTCATAATTATGTTTAGAATGACCCATTGGATCCAATGGTTTAATCCTAAACTTTATACACTTATCAGTATTAACGTGATTATTGGGATCTTGTGGAAGACCTTGGCCTTGTTAGCCCACATCAGTTCTTGCAGCGCAGTGGCAAACGATGCAAACAGCAATCTTAATTGATTGCCACGAAGACCTTCTACGGTAGTGTGATCTCCTCACTGAATAAAGTGGCATCGAACTTGAGAATTAGGAGGTTTGAATTTCTATTGCAGACCAGGGTGTACTAGAGAACAGGGGAAGATATATGTTTATGCACATTATGCATAACTCGGAAGTCACTTTTCAAGAGCGTCATGAAATTAACCTTTGTAATATTTCGCGAAATATTTCTCCTGAGGAAGCCTCGAGGCCAGTCTTGCTCTTACAGCATCATTAATTTAACCCTTCTGAAGATATACTCTTTATCTTCCACATTTATCAAAATCATAGTCTTTATTTCATTGGTATTTATTTACATATTATTAAGTAGCTGAATTACCCGTTGATTCTCAACGGGGAAATGAAGAGTGATAAAGAACTGCTTACCACCGTCGCGACGCGACGGTTGCAACAACTGATTCGCATGTGTAGGAAGGTGGCAAATTCCAGGCAATTCTACTTTCCAATCCATTAAACCAAATAAATTAATTTATTTTTAAGTATAGATTAAGCTACTTCAATACATTATTGTCTGCTAAATGAACAACTTCTTTATTTAATACAATATTCGTTTAATAATTTGAAAAATATATTGGAAGATCACATCCAATTCAGTACGACCTGGACTATATATACTGAAAAAGTTTCCATCTGCCAACAGGCAATTCCACCAGTAAAAGAGCAAAAGTTCCTGGGTGTCATAATCACGGAAAATCTAACCTGGACTAAACATATAAATAGTAGCATCCAGAAAGCAGCCGCTGCCAGATCTAGACTGCTCCCTCTCCTCAACCGAAAAAGCAAATTAACAGCAAACACCAAACTCAGGTTAATAAAGTCATATATCCTACCAATTCTGACATACGCGGCGGTAATATGTTGCAACACCACTAACAAAAACTTAAACAAACTCACCATCTTCTACAATAAATGTATACGACTAGCTGTGTGTAGCAACAAATTAGTTCCACTTAAAGAAATATTACGCCATCACCGGACTCCAAAATTCTCTGAACATTTACTGGCCATATGTAAAAAATTCTCTAGGAAATTGCAAACCATCAACAATCCCTTAATACAACATATATGGGACTATACACCAACTGTGCGTCAAAGAATGAAAAGGATCAAGGAACCCAAACGTATACTTACTCTGCTGGAGTCACACACCAAGAGGAAATGGGGAATGAAAAAAAAAAAAAAAAAAAAAAAAGCTGTAAATAATTAGTTTTAGTTATACCTTCATCATCTAGTTTAGTTTAGGTTAGGTTAGGTTAGATTACTTCAAATATAAGAGCCCATCTCCACTACTTCCTAAAATAATAAACATTAGGTGTGATGCTTTCAGGCATTCATTTAGTTCATTAGTCATTCTTAACTTGGGAATTACAGGCAATGTTTGTCTAAAGTCACCTGCCACCCATCAAAGGTTAATTTTATCCATGGTCTTGAAGTGTTCTATTTAACGCCTCAAGTGAAAAATCTATGAATTATTGTGCAGTCTCGTAAATGATTGTAGTGAAATCTGATAGGATCTGGACTCAAACCCAGAACCCTCCACTTTATGGGTGGATGCTTTCATCCACAAGGGAAAACGGACATGAAAAAAACGTCTGAAATTTTAAAGATGAAAGTTTGAGTTAGAGAATGCACTCGGAAAGCTGAAAATTTCGGGTTCGAGTCAAGGTCAGTCATTTGAATGTCCGTACTTTCTTGGCCATTTTCGCTAAGTCATCTTTACTCTTTTCCTCATATCCTCCATTTGTTCACACAGCGAATGACTTTATTTTCTTACATACAATTTCGATTTTTAACTATTTGATGGAGACAATGCAACTCAAGAGATCTTATGCAACCGAATAGAAAATGTTGCATTTCGCTGGAAAGAGGATTTGCTCCTTTGTCCTTGGAAAATTAATAGTACCACAGAGTTATTAATGGGAGAGGGCAATCGATCCTCCGAATACGTTTACCGTAAGCTCAACTTAATTCTAACGACAATTCGTTAATATTCTTTTTTTGAGCATCGTAACCGTCTACCGCACACATTTTAGATTGAATGTCCTCTTGAATAACTTAGGCTTGAGTTTTATTATTTCAGAAAGGAAGCAGCGCCTCACATACCAGCCGATCAATGCAGCGTTCATTCATTCCGACCGTTTTCCTGATTCCGTGAGAAACCTCCGTAAGTCGGTGCATCGTCCCCTGAGAGCGTGATCTGAGCGCATTACGTCACGGGACTAATTGCTAAGGCGAAGCGACACCCACTAGAGGCTCAACCTTATTACACGGCTGCAAAACATTAGCACTGTCTGCCTAACTACTGTAGAGGGGAATAAAATGGAGGAATGTAGGTGAAGAAGAGATTCGAGAATCGTTATTCATCTTAGTTAAGTTTCTGGATACAATCCAGAAACGTATTTAACAGAAGAGTTATTTCGAACTACTCGTAAATTCTACTCCGTAATTCTCCTGGAATCGACGGTAACAAATATTGCATTCAAAAGTCTTTCAGAGAAATTTACGTAGAGTCTTCTCAACTTGCGAGCTGATTTGCCGCCGTATATTTCCTCCGAATCGAACGCATTACTGTTTTCCTTAGCGCTCTTCTAAAGAAGGTTTTTTTTGGGAAAAAAGAAAGAATCATTTGAGGCGTAGAAGTGCAGTTGGTTGAAAACTTTTCAAGAAATATATTCTGTAACATTAGCTCCATCCTTTGTCCCATTTATGGACACAATTTAGGGATACGAGTGAGTGTTTGTTACCTTTCCTACCAAAAAACTAAGATATAGAGGAGGAAATTTACTCTCAGAGGAAGTGACGTAAATAAATGTGAAATAAATAGTGAAAATAAATGCATGGGTTAGCGAATAGTACTATACTATATAATAGTACGAATAGTACTATACTTTAAATCACTTGCTTCCCCCGAAATAAAATTCATTACCTGAGAATAAAAGAAAATCAACTCCGAAACTACACAATAAATGTAATAGGAAACTTTACTGAGGGGCATAAATTATTTGAGTCATTTTAATTCATTTAATCCGCTTTAGATGGAGCAAAGTTCAATAAACAACTATATAATTCTAATTTCATGACAAACCAGCCAGCTTTGGGTTACGAACATGATTACATGTACTTCTACCAACGAACCTATATTAAGGTGTGGTATTGGCGTATGTTTTCAACTTCCGTACAAACCATACAGGTCTCTTTTGCTCTTTTTTCGGTTCAAATCACGTAATAATTTTAAAATAGTTGTTCAGTTTCAAAAAGTTATAGGAGATCTATTTCTCATAAAAATAACAGCGAATAGGAGATCATTTCATATTTTCCCCTTTTCTTACTGCCAAAATTTCTTTTGATTTGAATTAATGTATTTAGAACTTTCGTGTGTATTCACACGTGAAAAAAATCACTTATAAAATCATAAATAATAACATAATCTTTACCACGAAATTTTCTACATATATAGATTAAAATTGAAATGTTAAAAAAGAAATTTCTCGTAAGTTTCGTTTTTATCGTTGCATATTTTCTTCTTCAAATTTTGTAATTTTGAAATTCTCGAATTTTATATTATCAGAATATTCATGGATTATACTGATAAGTAGTCACTATATTATTTTTCCAGCCATTTTGCTCGACGTAATAAAGAATTAGTGGCAATTAATAACTCGTAAATGTTAATGGTTACAAATCTTTAATGATAGATAGGTCAGTTCATGACACATTATTATTTTCCTGTTGAAATTCGTACGTTACTTTCTCAACTCATATCGTAAAATTTATTCACCTTCTTATCGGTATATTTACATATATCGGTATATCGGATTGTAAATCGTACATCGTTTGTAATTGCCATTATTTGAGACACTACGTTATCTTTTTATGGCATGGGGAAGATATTGCTCTGCTCCCGTTATTTCGTTTATGGACCACTTATTAGAATTGAAATCTTCGGAACGCATTCAGAAATTAACTTTTGTCGATCCTCAGTCTTACACTTATATTTAATTCGTTTTGAAGTAATTTTCCGAAATATTTTCTTAAACTTTGTTTTCCTGAAAAATTGAGATTATAAGTATTGTGTGTATTGTAGAATATGTACGTATATTTGTGGTTTAATCTGTCCTATTTTCAGGTTTCTACTAAAACTATTATACTGTCTACTGATTGTACATGCCACTCGGCCTCGGATAATCAGAGTGAAACATGTTACTCTACTTTTATAATGAAATATTCTTTTAGTAGCTAAGTAGCAAAGAAAATATTATAGAGGTTTACACTAAAAAATTTATAATCATGATGTCTTAAGTTCAATTTACTCGAGTTTTGGTTTTTGATTGAAACTTTCTCAGTAATGGGATACCAAATGTGGAGAAAATGTCTATACCTTCCTTATCAGCTATTCGCACATATTAATGTCTATACATTTGCATTTTACCGCAATCATTACAATTGAAATTACTGCAACGTACTTGTAATGTGGAAGGATGCTAACATTTCAGTTGTTAAAAGTTGTATTTGCGTTTTGGAAATTAAAGTGCATATTTTTGTGATAAAACTAAGTTAATAATACCTCATTGCAGGATTCATAGCTCTTGGATGCTACTTAAAATAACGGTTAACGTAACCGATACCTTGAATTGATGAAAATTGAATTGGACAATGAATTTATAAAACAGCATACTTAATGTGATTCACTGAAACTGCTGATAAATACAATACTACGAGAAAAGGTTTTCTATATGAATTGATTTAAAAATACACATATGGCTATTTGTGTATATGGCATTGGCATTGGCTATGGCATTTTCGAGCTTAGTTGGTATGCTGGTCGTGAAGTATATTTTAATCGATGGGAAATAAGATTTCGATTTGGATTAAAAATTTTAGCCATAATCAGTATCACCTTCCATCGCATAATACATAACCAATGCGTGACGAAGTTTTAACCAACCGAAGTGAATTAATGTAGAACCAATGGTGAAATTTATCAATTACTCAACACACTGAAAGAATGAAAAATTCAACTTCCACGAAGCATCCGGAAAGATAAACTCGATTTCAGAGACATTATTCGTTTAAATGAGAGGAAGTCAGAAATGAAACAGAGCAGATATCGCTGAATAATTAACCAGCAAATTTTCCACTTTCTTTTTCCAAAGCTATGCGAAATCCACGGCATGTGATCAGAAAGATACCACATCTATAATTCATCAAGTTCCGCTCCAAAATAACAAACATTTCCCAATTCGGAGAGTGCATCAAATGTACGAATAATTACTCAAAATGATTTCTGTTGCGAAGGTATTATAAATTCATCTTCTACTTATCGAGATGAAAATAAAAAATGGCGGTGCGATAATTTGATGGCATCACAAATTATTTATTTATCATAAATAAATTCACTGTTACAAAATATATTCTCTTCGAATAAAGGTTTAATTTTTATTAGAGGTTTAAATGGTATAAGAGCCGTTTTGCCGGCGGTTACCCTCTGACACCAAGTCTGGGAAAAAGGGATTAACAGGCATTCCGAAAACACATAAAATTGCCTTTTTCACCAGGAACAAAACACAATTTGAATACAGTTTCTGTAAAATTGACTTAACTTAAATTTTACTTAACCTTACTTAAACTTATTCGTCAACAGCAGCAAATTATCCAACCTTCTCCATAGTGTTCTTATGAAGATCTNGATTTGGGGAGATTAAATGTACTGTTATAATTAATTGCTCTTAAGTATGACCAATACTAATAAGTTAGAGTAAAATTCTGGAGAGACTGCTTACCGAACTGTTCTTACTAATCTAAAAAATTAATATTCTTGAGTAGAAATAATATAATTAATGATATTCCGAGCAAATGTTGTATTTAGATAGATATAATTAGATTAAAATTTGGTTTTAAAACTCTTATACAGTTTATTTATTATTCTAAAGTAATGCACCTACACATAAAATTGCCTTTTTCACCAGGAACAAAACACAATTTGAATACAGTTTCTGTAAAATTGACTTAACTTAAATTTTACTTAACCTTACTTAAACTTATTCGTCAACAGCAGCAAATTATCCAACCTTCTCCATAGTGTTCTTATGAAGATCTATCCTATGAAGTTGATAAGTCTCCTTTATATGTCTCCTGGGAGATTATGGCATTTTGAACTGGGTGTAAAGATGAATCCTAGAAGGCCGTTTTCTTCTCTTTTTTCCCAAACATGGTCTCAGCGGGTAGGCACGAACCACCCATGAAACTGCTCCTGGAGCGTTTAAACTTCTAATTCCTTAAAAGCCATGTTCTTTCCTTACCTCAAGCCAGTCTCTTTTTCTTTCTTTTCAGTCTCAAGCAGTCCAGTCTCCTTCTTATTGTTACCGTTGTAGAGTTATGAGTAGGCCAAACCCTATCAGAATGATCGTACTAGATTCATACATAAATTTTCTCATCATCTTCATCAATTTCCAAATCTCTAGGGATTTTTCCTAGGTGCACACGTTAACGTGCAAAGTTACCTTCACCCATTTCCTTGTGAATTTCCAAATAGTTTCTTTCGTTTAAAACTGAACTTGAAGCGATTGTTTTAATCTCTATTTCCTTAATTCTTCTCACAGCAACAGAACGGTATGTTTAACAAGAAGGACGATTTTTGCAGTAACTGCTAAATACACTTTTTCTGAATTCATTGAGTAAATTAAGTCTTCGTTTAAGTATACTATATTCTAAATATTCCCATCCTGAGTCCTCAAGTGTCTCAGTAACACTCACTGATTTGTCGTGGCATTTATTGACACCATCATTATGGAAGCGAATATTATTGTTGCAAATATCATTAAATACACAACAATAAAATGAAAAACTACATACAGTGTATAATCTTGTTGAAACATATGTACATTAAATTCTTTGGGACCTCAGGGATTATAAAATCATAGGATGGGAACTTAAATGGGAAACCTTGCCTCTGTATTGCCGTTTAGAATGTCTGCCCGGAAAGTGGGAGACCTGGGTTCGTGTCCCAGTCACGTCGCTATTTTCCACACCTTATTCCTTGGGTTCCAACCTTACGGCTATGTTATTCACCTTTCCTAATCCTCAATGTAAATTTAATTGCTAAACGAGGAACTTGTAATGCAATGGAAAAGATTCGTGAACTGGAACTGAACTGGAACTGGTGGAACTGAACGAGATTAGAAAAAGAATTGCAAAGTCGTCATTTCAATCGAAATCGTCTTTGAAATTTTATGAAATCTATTGTCCTATTTTAATTCCAAAACGTCAAAATTTTACCGTTAATGGTTCTCCCGTTGCTCACGTACAATCGTAATTGGATATACATCGGTGGTGTTGTGAGCCAAGTTGATGTCGTTCGTGAAATCCTGGAGGTCTTGATAGTTCATCTAATTCACTTTCTCTCCCCGCGTCCACTATACTGGAAAATCAGCCTTTTCACTCAGCTCTGACGCCGTTAATGTGAAATTTTCGGTTCAAAACAAGGGAATACTCGTCTACAAACAACCTTCTCGGACAACTAGATTTAATCAAGCCGGTAGAAGTTCTCTCTGGGGATTCTTGTCGATTCCCCCTGCTTTGGAATGGGGTATTTTATCCGGAGCTTGGACGCTGTGGAAATGCCGCGGTCAGCAGAAATACGCAAGTGAGCGGCTTTGAGTGAGAGCAAATGAAAGCGGAGAGATTTCTGTGCGCAACCACATTTACTTAGGAGATGATATCTTGGGATTCCCTTTCGAGTTTAGTAAATGGGTGACGACGAAGGGGCATTCCAACTGAATTCTCATGGATTTTCATTCTTACGATAGCTTTGGTAAGATATATTGCTGAATTTAAAAACATAGCGCAGTTTAAAAGTGGCGGAAACAATAGAAATATCTGTCAAATATATTTACGAATTCTTTTAAAGAATTCTTATTGTCTAAGAAAAACTTCTGCGGCGAAGAGAGATTCAGATCGAACAAAGATGGCAAATAAACAAATAAGGTCATCTATCTCTCCATTTCTTAAAAATGTTAAATCTCAACAAATCTATGCATTTCTCTGTGAATTACAATGAAACTAAAATAGAGTTTTTTGAGGATTTTAGTGTCTAGTTGTAATTACAGCTCAGCTTATATGAGAATAGGATAAATACGATGCATACACATCACATTATAAAGCGATCCGCCAACTTTTCGAAATATAGTGAGATTCAACTGAATTGCGGGTGTATATTTCCTTAGCTATTTTTCATTATTATTTGTGTGGCAAGTAACTGATGTTGATTAATTAATAATTTTATCCTTTCAAATAATTTAATTTTTTAAATTTCTCTCTTGAAGGGGCTTCTTTTGATGCAATCTCTGTTGGATTTGCTTCTATTGCGTTCGCTTTAGATACGTTAACTGATAATTAGGAATTTATAGAGCCCTCTTAAGGGAATTCTAAGTGAGGCTGTAATGCGTCAAATATGAATTTTTAGAAAGTTGAGACAACAAAAAGATCTCATCTAAAACTATGGAGAAATGCTCTCGACTCACTCTATTTTATACATTTTAGTATAAAAACACGAGTAGCGGTTAGTTAGATGATATTCGTGCATTGAAATGTAATTTATTTAAATTACGTACAGCCTATTTACGATGGATTTGGGGAGATTAAATGTACTGTTATAATTAATTGCTCTTAAGTATGACCAATACTAATAAGTTAGAGTAAAATTCTGGAGAGACTGCTTACCGAACTGTTCTTACTAATCTAAAAAATTAATATTCTTGAGTAGAAATAATATAATTAATGATATTCCGAGCAAATGTTGTATTTAGATAGATATAATTAGATTAAAATTTGGTTTTAAAACTCTTATACAGTTTATTTATTATTCTAAAGTAATGCACCTGTAATTTTAACGTGTATTTTTTAAAACTAGAACGAGGTTAGTATTTATTAAACAGTATTTCATTTAGAAGTTATGAAAGTCATAAAAGAGAGTTAGATGAAAAGAAATATAATATCTTATTCTTAACGGAAACGGATATTGCAATTAACTGTAATTAAAAAAAATGAAATCGAAAAAGAAGTTAATAACAGAAATCCGTTATTAACTTCTTTTTCGATATTCGAATTCATGTATTTATCAATCCTTGAAATATAATTTTTCATGTCATAAGCGCTGCGTTTACTCTGCTGGATTTTAATAACCCTGCGATTAGTCAATCCAACCGTGTTGATCTGCTTGTAATAACGTCGTTTCGCCCGAAAATCGTCTCATCTGTAAAAATTCCATAACTTCGAAGGTAAGTCGCCTCCTCACAGAATATGCAGCATTTTCCTCTGATTTATTCCTGACAAAATTAAGTGCCAACTTCTTTTGTAACCTCCTGAATACGCAATCCTTTCACGCCCTTTACCGAGGAAATATTCCTCTCGCAATGTTCGCCTCCGGATTGGGTCGCCTGCAGGAGAAGTTTCCCCGCAAAGCGCGGTCCCGCCCTCGGAGACATTTCGGTGCCAAGTGCCCCTTCACGCACTCAATCGATAGCAAGGCCTCGGGGAAATCGACTCGCCCTCCCTCCTTTCGCCCCACAGCGGTTGGGTTCTTCTTCGCCTGTCGTTTACCCTTCTTTTTATAAGGCGGAGTACGGCACAGTCCTCTCATTTGCAAGGACTACAGCAAAAGTACTTGCTTTGACCTTCTTCCTTTCTTCGGTTCTAACACACTCTCGAATATTTTCTTTAGTTGATTTCCTTTCTTGCAAACTCCTGACGAAAGTGCTTTATGGGCAATAGTAAAGCAAATGAAACAGTTTGGCTTTATTTTGGTCTAATTTCCCTGAAGTAATCTCAGTTTTTTGTTACACCCACAGTGTTATTCTCTTATTTAATTTTTTGGTGTCTTCCAATGTTTAGTCGTTATTTTCGAATCTACATCTTAACTTTGTTTCCACGGACATTATCTTGCTAAGGTATATGAAACATTTGCAGACAATCACAATATCCTTATTGATATATAGTGTTATTATCGAGTGATTTTTTGCTGTGAATAAATTACATGTGCAATTCAGGAAGGCGCCTGATATTGCGGAAAAAATACATCCTGAAAATTTTAGAACGTTCATGACTGATGACCTTAGGTTTACTTCGCTAGTGAAAGGAGTCCAAATGTTTGAATCTTCTGTAAATTTTGCTATCTATTCGAAAGGCCATGGGTAGAGAAAGTGATGCCAAACTTGATAATGTTATATGGTAAGTTATTTCATGACGCAAATAATGTGTACTTTAGCCTGACATTAATTATGGCGCGGTGCTAATCTATTGCTTGCTACCTATCTGCTTACTTAACATGTATGCCCTCGTTGCTAGAAAATGTGGATACAACCTCTTCCTCTAGCTGCAAGGACTCATTGTATCTCTTTTTCACTGCTACTATTCTTCCTTTTCTCCATCGGAATGACCTTTTCTTTCTTCAGCAGTGTGTACCTCGAAGCACTCTTTGTCCTCCCACAAACTTTCTAGGACTTCCGTTTTATTTTCCGAGTCTTTCCAACATAAGTTTCCAAGACATTGATGCAACACCAGAGTATGACGAGAAAAGAGATCTCTAATTTGTGTATAGGCATTGCAAAATATCAATAGTGACCTTGTTTTCGACTCCAGGTCGCTCGGAATGTTCTTCAGTTATAAATCATAAGGTAACTTGAAAAAGGCGATCGGAGATGCTCAATCTTTTACTGGCAACCTGGACGTTTACTTGGGGCTCACGTAGATTTTGAAACCTTCATAGCTATTTATACATCTTTCAGGGCCCCGAGGAATATTAAAATTCCATTTTATTAATTTATTTTAGTTTGTTAGGTAAATCTATCAGATAAAATAACACAGGTTTGAAATATAGGCTTTTTTTTTTAAACAATATGGATGCTGTCTTAGGTCCCCTAATGGCCCTCTCTCAATTTTATCGAGATTTCATTGCCTAAGGCCAGAAGTTGGGGCCTCGAAGTATTACCGTGTATATGTGGTAACGTTATAAGCCTTCTTATTCCATTTATTGCTCACAATATAGAGCTTTGTAAGTACCGATTGGGAAACAGTTTTGGGGGATCAGTGGTAAGTAATCACTCCTCAGTTTAAAGAAGTAGACGGACCACTGATGGTAATATTAACGTTAAATAAAGGAGTACTCCAATACCACCAAAAAGCAAGCAGATCGTCACAACCAATGTGCATTTCGCTAGCCAGGCTAGCATCTTAAGGGCACGGGTAAGACTCAAGTATATATACGATCATACCCGTGCCCTGAAGATGTTAGCTTGGCTAGTGAAATCTACATTGGTTGTGACGATCTACTTGCTTTTTGGTGATATTGGAGTACTCCTTTATTTAACCCCTTAGTTTGCAGAATGTAAACAATTTTTAGTCGTGTATATGTAAACATATACATATTTATATGCGAAAGTTTCTCTTTCGTATCACATAAGGCCTTACCATCGTTTCCAGTCAATTCCCAGCTTCTTTTGCCAACTGTCCCTCCGCATTCAATATCGTCGTTTCATCTAACAGATATTCGTTTCCCATTGTCTTTTTCCCTTCTTCTCAATCCAAAAGTGGACACAAAATCTTTTCTGACCTCCCACTTCTCCACATGAGTTCGTATTCCTTCCAGACGTTGGCATTTTTTTGCATCTTTCCCTTTTGCTATCGTTTCTTCCGTTCCTATTGTCCGATATTCACCGAGCACTGTTCCCTCGCTATCTTCTTCCCAATCGCCTCGGCTCCCTCGCATTATTCAAGCCTCCAACTTTCGGTAATTTCTCATCCGGAGAAAATGGCTTTTCTAACACAGGCCTTTCACGCAGTAGTTCTTGACCGCTTAGTATCGTCTCTCGTTCTCTATACCGGCAAATTTTTCACATCGTCGAACTTTCTGCGATAGTCTAACGCATATTTCCAATAATTTTATTAATTTCGACGTGAATCTGTTTGAAAGTATTATAAATACATGAGGTTCAGCTACCATATATTGATGAATGGAATATTTTTCATTTGTCTTTTGGTAAAAGACATAGGACTGTGTATCAATTTATTTACTTGTATGCGATTCTTGTTTCATGGCTGCGATAATATGATTATTAATACTAATGCTACTGAGGTGTGAGTGATGCAATGACATTGATCAAGATCTCTCCTTATGAAATGCTGCGACTTTCGTTATTTGCTGTCTTTGTGCTTCACTTACGCGGACTTGTTCCGCTTGTAGCATTCTGGCTATGTGAGGAAGCCAAGGACAAGCTACTCTTTCCTCATCTTACTGATAAGCCTCATTATACCAATAAGCTCTGGATTACCGATTTCTGGGAAAATCGTAATACGCACTTCAGAAACAATGTCCTATTCATTTCCAATTGTGTAGCCCTTGAAGTTGGAGACATTGTTTCCGAAAAGCGCACAGAGATTTCCACAAAACAACGGAAATCCGGAGCTTCCCTTTTATCTCTAAACACGAGTTCCGACAGCCGACATACGGCTTACGGAGTGTTTTTAAACCTCTAGTTAGTAGGGGAGACCGTTGGCTCAGAATGGTTATTTCACAAACTAGAATCATAGGAGTAATATGAATATAGGTGAAGGATAGTATTACTGTCCTCCTCCTCCCACAGAAGTGTTAAGACAGTCAGAGCGTAATTGTTGGTGTGACGTGGCAAAAGCTATTTTCGAATCGTTTGAGCACATTTCTACGGTTCGTTTAAAGTGTTCAAACTTCGGCGTTTGGCATTATTACTTTAGTTAAGCACTACATGTGAAGATTATAGTTCAAGGATTATTTTAGTATAAATTGTTAAGCAAAATATTTTGTTGAGTTTGGGAGGAAATGATTATCCTCCAAATATGACATTGAAGACGGGGCACGTTGGTCGTGTAGGTCTATGTTAAAAGAGGGATTTTTCAATGAAGATTTTAGCGGCAACGTAGGAACAGGAATCCTACGAACCCCGTCACACTTTTTCTTCAACGAAAAAAAGTGTGACGGGGCTCATGGAAATCGGCCTTAGTTTTGCTTCCCTGTGATTTCCCTGATTACCCTGTGTTTGAATGTTTTTCTTTATCTTAAATCCATTATCTTCTTACATATATAAGGAAAAAAGTGGGCTTATCTGCCCCTGTCTCCCCTATTTACCGCGGAAATACGTTAACTGCTGTCCCCCGAAATTTTTCCGGAAGCTTATGCGGTCCATGGAGAATGAAATAAACACAGAAAAGCTGAATACATTTCTCGATTCTTGTACATTTACATTAATGTCTTGCAAGCCGCCTATCGGCGTGTGGTTGGGGAATAAACTTGGACGTTTGGCGGGTCTGTTACTGAGTAATCATTAAAGATGGTACAAATCCTACACACACGTGGAATATCTAATATATACCGTCTGATTATCAGAGCGGACTTCCAGAAAGCCAGGAATGGAAATGTAAGCAAACCACATGTAATAACAAGCAAACGTGCTTTATTTTGAAGAATGGAAAGAAGAAAATTTTAAGTGCATTTATTGATTTTAAAAGGCTGAGGAAAGCTGAGACGTTTGGGCTTCCTTTTGGAAATAGTGCCTTCTGAAGGAGGTGATGTGGTCAGCATCCCAAAGCCCAAAAACACTGACTCTAAATTTTGTATTTTGTTTGTATTTGTTATTTATTGAATCATAATTACTTCCGTGACATTTTCTACGATATTAACCGAATCAGAAAAGTATTGTTTTACCGTTAAGATATGTAGATATGTGATTCATGGTTTTAACTGGAAATAAAACAGTTATTGTTTTTCAACGATTTAAATATTAATTTTAAGTTTAGTGGAAACCTCTCTATTCTTCACACTTCATCTAGATGTCAGCTTTAGAAGCCCTCCTATGTTCCTTAATGATACAATTCATTCCGGTATTTTGCCTTCGTGAAAGAGCAACATTCAATTATAAATATGCTAATACTTTTTGAACTATATAGTAAAGTAAAATCTTGATACTTGATTATCATATTATCTTTTTTGCATTATTTTTATTAATAACCGATTTTAATTCAGTGAAATCCTCTTAAAGGCGAAATATGACCAGTATGCCAATGTTTGTGTATCCATTTGTAGTCCCATTTCTACGGAAGTTTGGATGTATTTCAGAAAAAAACTAATAAGGAAGAGACACCCTAGCATTGTATAATGCTGTATTTCTCTTTTACTATGTATATTTTTGGCAACAGTAGGCATTTTTCTCCCTTTATAGTTCTTTATTATACCTAGTTGCACTATGAAAATTATTACTTTTAAAATTAAGTGGCTGAAATGTGATACGGAACTACATTTAAGACTCGCATGGTATTGTGATCTCTACGCGGAGATATTTCATAATCAGACAAGTTTTGGAATATGAATTTGTTTACTTCCTCAAACCACTATCTTGGTTCCAAACCTAAATTCGACGCAGCTATCCTAAATCATTTCTAAGATGCTCCATTTCGTAACCTTGTATGTATTAGTTATCGCAATGATAGGCGGCCTTTTTATGAACTATCCTTTTTCCAAGCCTTGTTCGACCTAACTATGACTAAGTTCTCACGGCTTTTTACCTCTATTTTTCTTGATTGGTGTTCCCTATTCTGCTTTCTCCCTTTCCCTATAGTGCTATTCGTTCCTAAACATTCTCTCTCTGCATCAGCTCTTCTCGGCAGCGATCTCTTTGCCCCGCCCTTACTCTGTCGCCCGTCAAAATTGCCTTCTTTAGAAAGCAGCTGCCCCATCCTCTAATCTCCGCCGTGACTCACTTCGAATCGGGGTATTTATCACCGTGGACCGCGCCTTCATTGGGATCAGTGGAGGTTTTTTCCAAATAAAAAACAGCTAATAATCCCCCTCTATTTCGCTTCCATCCGAATTGATTTCTTTTGTCTAAAGCCCTCTGCGTTTCCCTTCTATCGGCAGAACTTTAATTTTTGGAAAATCGAAAATCTGCTCATTGATTAATTCTTCCGGATCAAGCAGACATTTCTATTTTATTTTGCTATTCAGTAATAGTTTTCGTTTTTTTTGCCCGAAATCCTATGTACTGTATATACATGGGTTACGGAAACCTTGTTTTTCTACTTCACTCTCTTTCCTGGTAGTTAATTAATGTATTGAAATCTTGATTTCGGAAAATGAAATGTGTACATAGATACTATCTTTGTACCAAAGAAGATTCATACTGCAAGCAGTTCTTAAAACTCTAATGGAAGTCAGTTTTTGTAGAGTTGGTTTAACATACGAGTACATAAACTCCAAGATTTGACACAACAAGAATCCCACATTTATTATACCATTCTATTTGAAATCTAATGGAAGATAATTTGAAATTCAGGAGTGGAAGGGAAGCAGAAATATAATATCGTGAAAATGACCGTGTTAGAATTTATTTGCTTGATATATGTTATACACAGCGTAGAGTAGACACTTTACCCAGTGAAGGCTAGTGAAAGCCCCAATATGTAGCCTGATGATGTAATTTTGCAGCGAATCTCGAATAATGCATTTATATTGTTTTGTGGTGTAGTGAATTTCATCTTAGTAATGCTCTAATGTTTACTTGCTAGTACGGATATCTTGATTAATTATTATGGAGTTTTTGAAAATATATGGAATTACTTCTGAGGATTTTGTTTTCATGATTTTCATGACCATTCATCAATGAATTTTCATGATCATTCATCCTATATTATTGTAATATAATTACAAACCACCAATTTTATTGTAGAAATGTTTTAAGGAAAACAAAGCAAGCGACGAAATGACTCTCGACACAGAGAGACAGTTCATTGCCCATAGTTTTCAGGGACGTAGCCAGAATTTGCTAAGAGAGGGGACCGCTGGATTGAACGCAAAGTTGCCTAGGGGTTGGGGAAGAATTTCTCCTGCAACCGTCCGAAATATGAAAAAATTGATATTAACATATACTGATCCTGCGACTTTTCAGTGGCATGTGTTATATTGAAACATATTTTGTTTTTGGAAGTAAATATAAATGATCATTTTGTAGACATCTGCGGTTACCCTATTCGATCATGCGATTTTTATGAACGCTTAGATGCCGGAAGAAAACTGTTTCTAGAGGGCTCTTAATCGGGTGTTAATATATGTATAGCTACCAAAGACCAAAACAGAAGATATCGATTATCTGCAGTGTATCGATATCGATACACTGCAGCAATCCAAGTATTGGAATAAAGAACCATTTGAAAGAATCTCCAAGATTGGGGTTCAATGGATTTACCGTAGTATTGGTTTTTCCATTTATTCTGTTCTCGTAAAATGATATTTCCTGCAACATATTCATCCTACTACAAGGTATAACCATTTATGTCTACTGTTAACCCGCCGTTTTATTCTATAATGGCGGGTGGGGATTCCCTGCAGGTGAGTGCAGGTTGATAAACGTAATTTAAACCAACCCAAAAGCACAGAGAAAAATGCCAATTTTATCCTTGCTCAAGTCAACGCATGTTTTTGTCAAGGAAAAGAAAAAATATGTGTAAATTAGCAATCGATAGATTATTTTTAATATTAGATATCAAAAGTGACCTTACTTTCGACTCTAGGTCGATCAGAATGTTCTTCAATTATAAATCATAGAGAAAGTTAGAATAAGCGATCCGTGATGCTCAATCTTTCGCTAGCAACCTGGGTTTTTACTTGGGGATAATGTGGATTTTCACAACTTTTTAGGCATTTATTTATGTTATGGTCCCGGGGATATTAAAATTCCACTTTAGGTAAGTTTATCATGTTAAATAAAACAAGTTTGAAATGTAGGCTTTTGAAACAACATGGGTGCTTCCTTAGGGGTCCTAATGGCCCTCTCTCGATTTGATCGACGTTTCATTGCCAAAGGCCAGAAGTTGGGGCCTCAAAGTATTACCGTGTATCTGAGGCAAGATTATAAGCCTTCTTACTTCGTTTATTGCCCAGAATATACAGCTAAATAAGTACAGATTGGGAAATAGTTTTGGGGAATTGGGGGTAACTAATCACTCCTTAGAGTTCAGTATACATCTTTTACGGGAACAATAACTTTTTCAGGCCCTCTAGGATCGAATGCATGGATGGCATGCAAGGATTGATAATTCATATTTCTCTAGTGAGATGATCGGGGTCTTTCCGCAGTGGCGCTTTCCGTTTAGCCTAAGAGTTTGTATCCTATATGGGTATATACGTGTATATCCGGAGTAGCGTCTATATATAATAGATAAGCACATCAATCTCCAGGTTTCAGCGTTATAGGTGCAAATATAAGAAAGCAGTGGTGGAGAATAACGCTGTGTAACAGCTGTGTTTGAGAAAGATGTGATTATCATTATTGGTCGTTTTGCGGAATGCTTTGTAGCGAAATTGTTTGCTCCAGACATTCGTCTAAGCATATACGCGGCTTTTCGTCGTGTATCTATTCGCCAAGTCGAACTTTCTCACATCAGACCCATTATCTATTAAAACTTTGGAAAGTTGTGCTCCACTCAACTGTCCCTCACCGCACACGCCGCTGCCGTCTCACTTTAACTATTTACACACCAAACGCCTAAACCGATCTCAACTCACTTCCCGCCGCCTCCTTTATCCTTGCGCCTTCCATTCACTATCTCCTCTTTCTGCTTTTCTCGATCAAAGACCAAATTTACATCTCTTTCCGGATCCTGTATGTATCACGTTTTCTGCGCTACACTACGTTTCCTATTGACATCCAATCTCCCGTCGATGAGTGAGATTGTCCTACGAAATTCGAGGAAAAAAGTATTTCTCTTTCTAGCGGATAAAATTTCGCCGCGAATCCCAAGTCAGAGGATAAAGAAAAGCCCCTTCTCTGAGGATATGCGCTATTTCAAATATGCCGATTTTCATCGTCCTTGAAAGACGTTTCTGCTCCTTAATAATCTAAATATACAAATGTAGTAAATATGCTTCGACCTCGCTTCCTGGTGCGCCATTTAGTAAATAAGGAAATTGTATTTTCCAGATGACGACGGCTGTAAGGCTGGTCGAGTAATAAAATCGTGTGGAGAATACGAAGTAAAATTTTTCTCATTTATTAAATATACGTAAATATTATCTATTTTCAAAACATTATTTAAAATTATTATGCCATAAGAAGGTATGAAGGTAATTTCACATAGTATGTGTAGGATATTCCATTTACTATGAATTTTACTAAAATATATTGAACTAATTTTTACCTAAGTGATAAGTAAATTTTGCACAATCCCAATAGTAATTTCTGAGTGAATATTACTTACAACGTCTTTTCTCAATTTATAATCTATTTTTTGGATCAGTCTAGCACAAAATCATGACCATGCATTATCAACATGCAGCATTTTTTTTCTCTCCTACTCCTTTTAATTATCAATTTCTTCTGATGTTAACAGATGGAATAACAGGCATTGCTCAGATCTCCAACTTAACTTCAAAAGAGTCAAATTTAAACTAAAATATCTATCTCACATTCTTACAATCATCAAGAAAATAGGGATTATTCACTATTTCATATCCTCATCTATTCTTTAATATTCTCTAATCTTACCTCGCGAACTTTTTTCACTTTACGATGGCCGAAATCGCTGTCTTTTATTTCACGTTAATTCAATATTCATCGTTAAAAGTTGCCAAATTCATGATTTTAATATATGTAAATATCCAAATGTAATTAACATTTTCACCATATTTTAGGAATCCTACATTCTTTTACTTCACGCAATTAAAGGTGCATAAAATGACCGATTCAGAATAGCATAAAATTAAACATAAAAACTGTGTTGATATGTAGTGCTGCAAATTGTACATAATATCATCATATCATATATAATTCATCTACATATCATATCATATTATATATAATTTTCCAAGTGTCCGTCCGTCCCCCTCCATATCTCAGAAACGGTTACATTTAGAGACGCGGTAAACTGCGTTCATAGAAATTTAGGTAAATTGATATTGCTTAAAATATTTAATCTTTTTCCTTACGTTCGATATTGTTGTCCGAAAGTTTAAATTACGAATTGTTGGAAAAACGTAATTTATAGCATCGTAAATAGTTTAAATGAGTATTGACTGAAAAATTAATTAGTTTGTGCGAAACATCGACGAAAGTGATATTTGCTAAAGCTCCATGAATTGAAACCTTTTTTAAAGTTATCTATCACATATTGTGTTGAATTTGTGAACTATTAATACAAAATTCATTAAATGAGTGTTTCAATATTGAAGAATTTTTACCTGAAACCAACGAGCGTAAGTAAATGTGACACCCTGAAATCAGGATTATTTCGGAATATAACACCAATAATTAAATACTTTAACAGTCTATTAACTTATTATTATTAACATATCTTTGTTATAAGATATGGTGATTTGTGTGACCATTTATAGTAGTTTTGATCTTAATGTTCAAATGCTATAATCATGAACTGTGTGAATCAGAAATGTCGCTTTGGCTCTGGGCAGTATTTGAAATGTAAATGACTAAGTGGGATGTAAATAAATGTAATTAAAGTTGAGTACTTTAAATTGAAACTACTTCTAAATGTTTTCATTGGATAAAAACACTTAATTTACCAGAAATTGAAATTTTTGTTAATTAATTTTGTGTAAAATAGAAAATGGTATGCTTTATCTATGATATTGTTGTTAGAAGAATTGTTTGGAATTAATTTAATTGTTTAATTATTTGAAATATTTCTAACCAGGCATGATGAAATATTTTGTTTTTGTGAAAATACGTTTATTGAAATGTTAAATAATCGCATGAGTGTAAGTATATGTGGACATTAAATATACGATGCGCGCAAATATTTGCGCGGGATCAGCTAGTTATATATAATATCCCAAGTGTCCGTTCGTCTGTCCCTCCATCCCCATATTTCTCACAGAAACGGCTTGCCTTAGAGATCTGAAAAAAAACTGCATTGTGTTTCTATGATGTTGAAACCCACAGGAAAACTATTCTCATCTCCGTAAAGGCCTGGGTTCGAAACCCAGGTTTTATTCTTTCACTCCGCTAATATGTGAGTCCTAGTAGGGTCTAAAATTACTGTGGAATAAGTTTATAACATTTAAAGCCGGAATGTAACATGATAATAGCTAAAAGATCACAATAAGACTGCCGAATAGGCAACTTGACAGAATTATTAGTGACCGTGGCGCTCAGCCGGGCCATGCCGCGGGATCGAAAAAGCCATCCCAATCCCAAGGTAGCAGGTGAATCGAAATAGTTTCTTCACATTCTATATTACAAAACCTTATACATTGACGTGGTATAAGAGACTCGATAGTTTGGCGCCGTTTTCCTAGTTGCTTTCTTCACTTTATCTCAAAAATTGGCCGAAAAAGATGTCCGCCATTTTGTTGCGTCAAATGAGCAAGGATCCATATCTGAGCACAATACTATAACGAATCAAAAGATCAGAAACCATACTAAAATATGGCATAATCGGTTTTTCCATCAACTTCCTTTAGTCACGTCTGCATCGCAGCAAACTTGAATGTTATTCAGAAAAATCCGAGAACATTCTTTTCTGTGAAAACGTCCCAAGTTTGACACCCTGTATCTTTTTGAAGCGCAATAAATCGAAAAATAAAAGGCAGAACAACAAAATTCAATATTTTCTGAATACCTATGCGAAGTTTCACGTTCCTCACTCTAAAAAACCATTTTTGGCCTCTTGGCCAGCTTTTTTCGATTCTAGCCCACTGTGCGGCGTCGGAAAAATATTACCAAAGTCTAGTCTAAATTTTCTTTGCATATCCAATATGGGTTAATTTTAAATCAATAGCATTTTTAATTGGTGTCCAAGAGTATTCTATAAAATACTGGTGATGTTTTTATATGAGGGACAGCAGAGAAACAGAAGGGCACTACAAAAGTCAAAATTGGCCGCAAAAGAATGAATTCATATCGACAAAAATAATATCAAAATCAAGGCTCTATGGATTAACTTAACATGGATTAAAATGTAAGATCGTAGAAGTAAATAAGTTGGAATTGGCGTTCAATTTGGATTGAAAATAAATGAAGTGTTTAACGTTTGCAATTAAAAAATCGTTTCTCTGAAACAACTAAAGCCCTAATATACTATACTAAGTCGTTTCAAATTAAGCTGAAATTAATATGAAACATTTAATTGCCAAAAAAAACTCCAAAATCTTTATTGCATTTCCTCAATTATTTGTTCGATCATTCGCCTTCAAGTAGTTCCACCTCCTTTTATAGAGGGGAGCATTTAATCATCACTTCCCTACTTTTAATATCTCCCAAGGCGTAATTTAATGTGGTTTTCGGAATCGACAATAGATGCCGCCAGTACTCCGCCTGCTTCGCTTTAGGATCATTCTCTGCCCTGCACTCTCTCCCCTTTATGTCTCTGTTCATTACTCTTATCCCCTTCTTTTCCTTTCTTCATTTTTAGCACCCCCATACAAGTACCACGCAATCGTGACCGGAATCTCAATGGTTGTATTTTTCTCTACTGCAGACAATAGAGTCTACCCCTTTCATCAAATTTCTCTCCTCAACTTTCCCCCTTCTTTTTCAACCCTCTCTCTTTGCTTTTTCTTCCTTGTGCTTTAACCTTCATTTCTTAATAAAACCGACGTGATGAGCTCAGCGTGAATCACTTAATACATAAGCCTGAGTAGATGACTAAGTCTACCAAATCTAAATTAAATACTAAACACAAACAGTCGATTTTAACGAAGAATAAACATAATTTTGCGTGACTCATAGGAAGTCTGAAATTTCGTCGTCAATTTGGTCATCATGTGTTAATAATATGATGTTAATAATGTTTGCACGATGCACGAACTGGGAAAAATAATGCGCTCGATTGAGAAGATCATGTCTTTGTGAAATTCTGTTTTATCTGGCTTACAATGTCATAGTTACATCTAAAAGAAAATTTCGCTTTTATTTCGTGGAATAAGTAATGGAGGTAATTACTCGGGAAGTTTTTGGAGGGGGTTTCCTCCCGACTAGGGTGAAAGTCAGGCAGGGCTTTTATTACAGGCAGGATGCCTATTTGTAGTCATATAATGTAAATAAATAATGACTGTGAAACGCGACTTTACCCTGGGCAAGGATACAAAGGATGTCTCGAAGCCTTATTGATGAAAAGTCCTCGGCCAGAGTTTCTTCACCACTGCAGTTTTCCCGATGAATATTTTACAGATACTGAAAAATCAGCGAATAAATTTAAAGGAGAATTTTGATTGTCCATCCCATTAAAACTGCCTTTAAGATATGTACGGCATATGATTTCATGAGGTCTTACCTAAGTCTATATTTTCAGGCATTATTTGATGGATTCTCTCGAATTGAGTTTTCTCTCATCGCTATGATTTATACGTTTATAATAGATATTCTATCAACTCATCCGGGTAAAACTCTGTTTGCTCCTGCAACTGAGCATGGAATCATATCTGTCTCCTCATGTCAGTACTGTTGGACACACTCGTTTAGTCTGAATGTACAACTTCTGTTTCTTTCTCAATCGCATGGCATTTAACTATTTTCCTTGTTATGTATCTACATAATATATCATGTACACATACTACATAATATCTACCATTTTTCATAAGGATGGTTATTATGTAACGGGGTTTTGCTTCGGAAAAATATAATTTTGATCACTGGTAAATGTTAAATTAAAAACATTCCAAATGCAGCTGTTTCAATGGATATGAAATGATGAGTAATGTGTAAATTTATCTTTCATTTCTTCGCCGCTTCATCCTCCACGAGTGTCCCTTTCGTTATGTACGAGGCTCGTTATTTTGGAAAGCACTTTCCGTTCGGATAACGACGTCTCACCAAGAGATTCTCTCTTTTGTGCATCGCATTTGTTTTTTTATTATCTCCGACTATTCTACGCTTGGCCAAAGAGGGTGGGAGAGAAAAATTCGCTCTCCCTTCTATGTCTTTATTCGATTCGTCGCGTTGACGGACACCTTTAACGAGTTCGGCCAATTGGATTCTTGCGGACGCGTTCTTTTTAAAGTGGAAGCGTCGGTGGTTCGCATTCTCGCCACGAAGTGTGAACAATTTGCGAATGAAGCGTGGATGTCGCTTAGATATGGTGAGGCTCTTCTGTGACTCAAACTACTGTCACTATTTAGAAGAAGTACAATGGAAAAACGTGAGAGGGCCGAAAGTGAGGAAGGTTTTTGCGAAAGTATGCGTTATTTCGGAAAGCGCCTTCCATTCGGCCAACGCATACCTTGAAACGGAGAATTATTTGCTAACCCAGATTGATATTAATGTAATCGTAATTGAAATCTGTGAATGAGTAATATGTTGAATTTAACAAGCCGAGCAGTAGAGTTGATTCAATTGAATGGTAAATTTAATTTGTTTGAGAGAAAATAAAATCGATGCAATTGTGAGAATGTTATTAAATAGAAATATTACTAACATTGCTGTGAGAATATCAATGTATTGATGAGTATACGGACTTAAATGAAAGTTTCATGGGGTGAATTTGGTTATACATTACCGTAATTTGGGATTGTCTGTCGAATAAATTTGTTTTTTCCTCAAACTTTTATTATTTTTAGTAATTTTTGCTTCAAAGCCCTCCGCCAACTGTTATTGTGTTCCGTGAATATCTGTTATTTCCAATCGATTGCATTTTGTGGAAGATCAAAGTGATGCGCGAATGAATCGCTTCAGAGCATTGCATTATTTTTACTTGGACTACCAAGGTTTATGTGACAAATGTCGTTGAAAATTGAATATTTCATGCTAATGAAATATTTAACAGATAACACTCCATTTGGATGGATACGTCAGCATACTAAATTAACTTGAATGTCTACATTTATTTATTTATTAAGATCTGCATTGCAATTTGGCCATTTGGCCAGGTGGCAACGCTGGAGGGAAGTATAACATGATAATTTGGAAACTGCCTGGCATTCGCCCAAGATGGAAGGGAAAAACCTCCCGTAGGCAGTATTTGAAAAATGTACATAACATATAATAATTATACACGTGTGAATATAAAAATACATGAAACAAATTACATCATATAATATTAAACAAGTTCATCAAGAATAAAAATAATATTGTACATTAAGTAGAAATAGAAGTAACTAAAGTAAGATACATGGTATTTATACATATATATTATAGGAACGAGTTCTCCTGTATAGACTTTTGAATAGGGAATTATTTACACTTTTTACTTAAAATTAGAAGATATTGCAGGGAAATAATATTTTAGCTATGATCAATATACTGTCATAATGCATAACA
Source organism: Ladona fulva (assembly GCA_000376725.2). Taxonomy (NCBI): domain Eukaryota; kingdom Metazoa; phylum Arthropoda; class Insecta; order Odonata; family Libellulidae; genus Ladona; species Ladona fulva. The sequence goes on from KZ309059.1 coordinate 67,438, forward strand.
ATAATTCATAACTCCTATTGTATAACTTTTTAACGTGCTAATTTTGCAAAATATCAATGCATATTATGGAACCTTCATAATGACTCACTTTTCAGTGTTACTTTTAAGGGGTAACTTTGTAATATGTTACTTTTTATGTTTAACATGTATATGAAATGTATTTTCTACAGTTTTTGGAGGGCTTTCCATCCCTCTTTGGGTGAATGTCTGGTAAGTTGAACTCCCATCCAGCGTTGCCACATGACCATAAAGCCAAATCGCAACGTATTTACAAATAAATAATAAAATCAAATTACTATATTGATCTTCTAATTTTAGATACCGAATTGAATCTGGCAAATTAATGTTACTCAACCTGTAAGAACGTTCGATTATTTCGAAGAAAGCAGAGGAATTCCTTTCATATTCAATATTTATGGAAATATTGAACTTTTTTATTTATATATGCTCATGGATTGTTTAAAGCAGTCAGAATATGTAGTAACATTCATTAGTAAGTCCCATTAGTAATATCTCGAGTATAATTAAAAAAACTTATATGCTACTTATCCCTTATTAGAAGCACATAAGGATTAAGGAAAGGTTTGCAGGACTTTATCCTGCAAAGTATTCAAACCTTTCATTAATCCTTGTGATTTCCTTGGGGGCTAAACCTAATAATACCTTTTTTGTGAGTTGGTTGTCTCAGTAAGGACCTCGGGCAGCAGTTCGAGCCATTTAGTGGAGGCTGCCCGCCTTGCTCACCAAGCATTCCCTTAACAGAGTAGAAGAGACGCGGCATGGTAGTTCAGAGTTTAGAATACCTGCCCGGAAAGTGGGAGACCTGGGTTCGAGTCCCAGTCATGTCGCTATTTCTCACACTTGTTATTCCTTTGAAACATATAACTTATAAATTAAGGCAATAGTAACTTCAAGTAGTTAAGTGATGTGTTTGCGGAAAAGTGTACTTTCTATTAATTTCTTGAATATAAATGTCTCCTTTAAATTTTAGGACGATCGTGAAATCTATTTTAGAAGATCGCTCCCTCTTCGTGCTTAAAGCAGACGATTATTAAGGAAAAATGAGTTACATAATTGCGACGCATATACCTTTGTTATCCGAGTGTTTTGTGATAGTAATAAGATACACGTCTCGGGGATAGCATCACGAAATGTCAACACGTTGACGAAACCGATTGAACGGAAAATATATTGTGGAAGTTACGAATTGTTTAATTTAAGATGGTTTCTACTACTTTTTATTCAATGGGTTTATGAAAGCTTAACTTCTTCAGAGTAGTTGGAAATGTGGCTATGTGGAAGTATAAAGATCCAAGTATATTTTTATATAATATTGCATTTAAAATTATAAAAATGCCTGATGAAGCTGTTCTTTTATCTGTTAAAAATACGTAATGATCAAGTAAAAGTTTAAATATCACTTTGATGTATTATCTTGAAGAAATATATGGTTTGAGCTGATAATTTTTGATAAGAGATAAAATTCAATCCAGTGGGGAAGAATTTGGATGCTTTAGTGTCAGAGAGTTTTCGAAATAAGTTTCTTCGGAAATTCCCCAACAATCTAATGAGAAATAGAGTAATAGTTAGATTTCAACTTTTCTTCTCCCTTCTTTTCGACTCCCTTCTAAAGCATATTTTGTGCACAGAAAAGACTTTTCAAAAATTAAAATAAAACGGAACACTGAAATCATCAAGTTGGTCGCACAAACTTCCAACGTCCCAGAGGATCGTCTTTCATTTTCTCCTCCCTTACTCTTCTCCCTTACCTTTCTCCTACCTTATTCTCATCACCTCATTTTTTTTGCTGACGTTTCTTGATTTATCTAATTGATAATGATCTTCAACTCTAATACTAAAGCATTATTATTGTATTAACTGAAACTTGACGCATTCAAAAAGCTTCGCAATGTGTGCGACTTAAAAATGTATGCACGAATCTTCATGTCAGATATAATAAAATGAATTTCGAAAGGGACTCACGTATCCTGTTAGAATAAATGTATAATTTTTTTATACGTGCTCCCGTATAACCCAGTGGGTAGTGCGTACTCCTGAAATGAAAGCAGTCCTGGGTTCGACTTCGGGTGGGAGTTCGTATCTGCGAAATCACCTCCGCTATGGAGGTACTTTTAACAATAATAATAAGCTACAAACTTTCCGTGCTTTGACTATAAAATGATAAAAATGGATTAGTATAAAATGAACTAGTGATACTGTTGAAACTATATTTTGTTTAAAGTGAACAAGAAGTGGAGGATGATGATGTTGGACCTGGGATATTAGATAGTTAAATCGATAAGGCCTTGCATGGTATGAAAATAAAGCAACGGGCATTGACGAGACACCACTCGAGCTACTAAAAAACCTGGGGGAAAAGGATAAGAGAGAATTTTATAATTTATGTAGAAAAATTTATGATGATGGGGAGTGGCCAGAGGATTTCACTAAGACAATCCTGATTCCTTTAAAGAAAAAGAATAATGCTTCTGAGTGTCGGGATTATCGTACAATCAGTTTAATATCTCACGCGGAAAGGTTATTCTAAGAGTATTGCATAGAAGAATTGAAGGAAAAATTAAGGGGCGAATCGGAAAAGACCAGTTCGGATTTCAGAAAGGGAAAGGATAGAGGGATGCAATCGGGATAATGAGGGTACTAGTAGAACGAAGCCGGGAATTTAAATAGGATGTATGTGCATGTTTTGTCGATTTTGAAAAGGCTTTCGATATAGTCCTATGGCCAAAATTAATGGGAATTTTAAAGAAGATTGTGTTGGACAGGGAAGATGAAATGGTGAATGAAGCTTGGGAAGAAATTATAATTGGGAAGAAATAAGCAAGGGAGTGATAGTTGGAAGGAAACTGGTAAAGTCAGTAAGATATGCAGGCGATAAAGCTATTGTATGTGATTCCGAAAGGGGTTTACGAATACTAGTAAATGCACTAAACGATAAGGCAAGGGAATATGGAATGAAAATAAACGTAAATAAAACTAAAGTAATGAGATTCACTAAGGGAAAGAAGGCGAAATTAACGATCAGGGTGGTTGGGGAAAAACTAGAGCAGGTGGACAAATTCTCGTACTTCGGTAGTGTTCTATCTTGGATGGATTGGGAGGTGTGGAGATGAGGTTCGAAAAAGAGTAGCAATGACCAAAGAAAATTTTATGAAGCGAAGGGAATTGATGACAAAGGGTCTCGATAAAGGAATCAGAAAAAGATTGGTAAAATCCTTGATATGGAGTGTTCGTCTGTATGGGTGTGAAACGTGGACATTACAAAAAAAGGACATCAAAAGATTGGAGGCATTTGAGATGTGGGTGTGGCGTAGAATGGAGAAGGTGAGCTGGGTGGATAGAAAAACAAACATAGAGGTGATAGAAATGGTTGGGGAGGAAAGGGTTTTAATTGAAGTAATTAAGNATGACAATAAAGATGCATACTTCATATCCCATAGTTTAAAGTTGGTATATAAACTCGTTAGAATGGATAAACTAACGTGGAAGTGTAAATAAATATTCTAAAGGGCCACTCTCGAAAAGGACGAACTCCTCGGCGCAATCGCTTTCGTAACCTAAATTGTACTGTAAACCTTTACAGTAGAGAGAAAGTTAAAAAAAATAATTATCGCCAAATTTCTTTCTCTATGCATAAGAGCGACCGTTTCCCTTTAAGGAATATATCTGTTCACGAATAACCGTTTTCATAGGCTTAAAACGTTATTATGAATCTCTACTAAAATTCCTACTATTATTACTGGCATACTTTCTCTTTTGCACTAAATTAAGTAAAAGTAAAACCTCGCTAACTCGCTGGACTCGAATTTCTCGATAAGACGAATACAAATTGCAGTCCCGGCATGGCGTTTTGAGAAGACCCATTTGTTTAACACGAATTCCGGTTAATGCAAATTTCGAGCATACATCCGCTTTAAGGATCGCTCTCTTAAACCGAACTGTTCATTTCAGCTTCAATGGCATGTTAAACACTTGCCCGTTTGCTTTTATGCAACATCAACCTTCAAATAGAGTATGGCAGGGGGTGTGAAATATTAAAAGACGATAAAGACGAATAAATAGGACAAAAATTGTTTGTAGACACAGGACCGTTAGAGGATTACCACTCATTATGCAAAGTTTCATATTTTAAAGCTTCGTATAATTTTTGCGTTTTTGTCTGTAAAAGATATACGAATCCACATAATTCAAAATCGGTTCATTTTCATAGGTCGAATTTCTCATATTGGTCTTTGAACCGCAGCTCGACAATACAATCCTTCAGCTGTCAAAGGAACATTACATTACCAAAATAACAACTTATAATAATAACTGTATTTATTTAGCAAGATAAAGCAGGGCGGCTGAATCCAAAGGAATAAGTTTCAGAATTAGCGAGATGATTGGGACTCGAACTCAGGTCTCCCACTTTCCGGGCAGGTATTCTAACCACTGAAGTACCATGCCATGTTTGGGAATGTTTTTGTGAAGAAAACAGGCAGCTTCCACACAGTGGCCATTAAAGGGTCTAATAATAATAATAACTACCGCCAGATGGACTCATAGATTCAGTTTCAGTGTACTCAGAAAAGCGGGGGACCTGGCCTGTTCCAGTAATGTCGATATTTTTCACACTTGTTACAACTTGGCGTTATCTCCGAAGACAAATTGACATTGTTTTTTATTTTTATATTTGTGTAAATATTTTTTTAAATTTGTTAATATAACGTACAAAGAAAGAATGTTTGATGAGACGGATAATGGTCGGTGTAAAGGAAGGAACCGGATATGTTTAGAAATGACAAGAAAGGCAGAAGGCATAAGCAGTTGAGGGGTGAGACCTACAGTTTACTGTAGAGAAAATTCTTTAGTAATCCGCATTTTAATTTAGGAGTTATAGTCAATTTTTTTACATCAAATGTTGTTTTAGCGGATATTGCTTTAAAGTAAATATTGAGCTTGAATGATAAACAGATAGGTATATAGAAATTACTTGGATTTGAACCCAGTTCTTCCACTTTAGAATACCTGTCCGGAAAGTGGGAGACCTGATTTCTTCTTCTACAGCCCCTCTCCATTTAAGTTAGCAAATATTTTATTATCTTACAAACTAGCGGGATGTATGCTATATTAAGTCTACACAAAACTATACCTTAAATATAACATATTGTTTAAATCTAGTTAATACTTACGATTGCCAATTGATGATTAAACTCTATTGACTTTAATGTTCTCTAGGAAAGGATTCATTGATTCATTTTTTCGGTTTCAGGAGTCGACAGTGTTGCTACGAGTTATTATAGAAACTGCAATAGTAAGTATCCTATTGTAATGTAACGAAGAAATTCAAGATTTCCAGGTGTACTAAATTTTAAGTGCACCAAGGTAATGACTAAGTTTTAGTACCATGATTGGGTGCTTCCTTTTTGGAGCTTTTAAATGACTATTTATCTTCTTATTAGTCTTCACTATAACGGAAATGTAATAGAAAACCGCGAATTTTTGGGAATGAGTCGAATTTAGATCGCACTGTAATCAGCGTAAGATGGTAATCATAAAGAGTTACGAACTTCTCTTTTTTAAACTGTTGGAAAGAAGAGGGAAATGGGTTTGTAAACCGATCATAAAAGGATGTTTTCTCATTAATCTGGAAGCTTCACATTTCGTGCGTTTGGGACATCAAACGCTTAAGGATATTTTTCCTCTCATTTTAGGAGGAAATGTCATTTATCTCGTCATTAACTGCACGTTATTTAAAGGCGGGAAGACATTCATCTCTCCCTTTATCGAGGAAGAGGTCAGTATTATTACTTTTAGGGACACGAGTTTGTCCTTCTAATGAGAAAATAGTGTCTCCTCAAGATCTCACTCTCGTGAAATGAAGTCACCATTCCGTAGCGATCTTATGCAAAAGGCTTTTGCTGACTCTTTGTCACGTCAACTCATAATGCAGGCATAAGCATCTGGCCGTCCTTCTCAATTGTGGAAATGAGAGTCTAAAAGGCGTTGGGTTATATCTATTTTTAATTATTTAATTACTTTCGCTCGAGCAATCGTAGAAGTCATCACTACTTCATTTTATTTCCATTTAATGTTTTATGATCAATTATTATTTATAAATATTGAATTAATGACACGCTTAGTACCTTTATACATTATTACCATTTGGTATCATATGAATTATATTGATTGTGCTCCAACTTAATTAATATTGTAAGCAGTGGCTTTGCTGTTTCCTAAAATACCGCATTTGTTATCTTTTCATATTTGTAGATTTGTTAATACCTCATACGTTTTAACTTTTTGGTGGTAATATAATTCAGAATGTGGTTAATTTTCCCAAGTAAAAAGAAATATAAAAAAAATCTGACAGCCGGTTTGTAAAAGACCTCTCTATCGGACTTTTTTCATGTCTTTTTAGGAATATTTTCCTGTGGGCACGCCCTAAAAAGTGGCGAAAAGTCTACTTTAATGCGTTTTCTCGTGGTGAAATTTGCAATTTTCTGGAAATATTTTAATAGGCATAATTTCTCTTTTGTCCATATGGCCTTGAGGCATATATGTCAATGTTTGCTTTTAAACCTTACAAACATCATTAAAATGAAAGTGATTACCCAACTCCAGGGGCCGTAGGCATTTTATTTCAAGTCTTAACACGTTTCCTGCGTTTAAAGAGAATGTCTCCAGTTGAGCATCATTTCTCAAGTTTTAGATTTAGGTATCAGTTTGATGAGTAATCATTCACATTTTAGTTAACATTATTAACTTGAAATGTTTAAATATACGCTTAAGCAACTATTCTAAGCAAATAATCGAGGAAACCTAAAACAGTATAATCTCCGAAAATATTCGGAATAAATTCGGAATCATCCAGTATATCATGATTAACAAAAAAAATTCTGAGCGGTAAAGGCTAATTTTTTATTTTGAAAACACTCTCTGCTATTAATTATAGCAGTGAGTTCAAAATTTTCTCAACTAAATTAACTTAAAAAATTATCCTACATCCATGTATTATTCTCTCTAAAATATTTTGCTTAATGTTATGGTAGGAATTGATAAAATACACAAAGTTTCAGATAACTAGAATCTACTAGATTAGGGATTAGGATTGATTCAAAATCACAGAGTGATAACATTTATTGAAAATTTGTGGCCACAGAGTGGCCACACAAAAGAAAGATGAATGGTAATAGATTACGAGGGATGAAAAACGTAGAGGTGGTGTTATATTACAGATTTTCCAGCAGATCCTGAATCTATGTTAGGATGTACGTACGTTGTCTATTTCTAGCGTTTTTCCCTTTTACTCCAGCATATTTTCACTGATAGCACTATCCTCTTCTCTAAATGAATATTTCCTTTCTCTCAATATCGCAGTCTCATTGAAAATCTATTTAGAGCACTAATTCCACTCCTAATTTATCTTATTAACAGCTTTCTCTCCCAACTCAATCATTTCAAGTACGGTTCACGTGGAAATTACATGTAATCACTTTAGCCGTCACCAGACAATCGAACATTGCGTGACTTAAGATCCTCTTTTCAGCTATAAAGTCAAGTATTACTCATTAAATCTTCTCTAAGTACCAAACTTTCCACTTTGACGTTTACGCGTGGTACTGAGAAGCATTGCTCTTGCAGATATCGAAAATTGTTTGTTTCAAAGGAACGTTTATTTTCTCATTAAATTTCATTTTATTCATTTGTCAACCGCTATACATGGCGACGAGTACAGTTTTTATTACTAGTTAGTAATCTATAATGAAAGATGTTATGTATTTTTAACGCATAAATAATTTCCTTTTAATATATAGTTTTAAATGTGCAAGGTTCCAATTTCGTATGATTGACAATTTTTGATCATGCTTATCCTAGTATTTTGATCGCGATTGCAGAGTATGAGTATCAAGGAATATTTATTAATTGGTGCTTTAGATGCTTAGTTTTCCAGCTTATGTCAGACATAGTTCCTCATCCTTCTTCCCTTTAATAGGATCACAGAGGTGACAAGCGTTTACGTGCTTGTCAGTCCACTTATTAGCTGATTCATGATGTTTAGAATTACCAGGTCGTGGTTATAATATAACATTGAGCTATTATTTCTTTCACATCACATCCATCACATTCAGTTTTAGCAAACTCAACCAAGTGGCGCTGCTTTCCCTGCCGTTTTATTCTTCTTCTGAGAATGTATTTCTTCAATAGTTTTTCCGGTCATAGTTTATATCCATTTAGATTCAATTGAAAATTTACAACAAATCCAAGTCATTTAATTTTAGCATATATTTTCTGAAGATGTTTTCTTGCATTTAATTCAGCCACTTTCTCATTTACCTTCATAGAATTACTCGTGAGTAATACACTTATACCATACACCAATGAATAATTATCTTTTAGTTTGTCTTGGCATTAGGATAGAGGAAAATGCATCTTTCGTATACTTATGTCACAGTCTTGCTCATGGCTGAGTCTTATGACAGGACTTATGAATGCCACGAAAATTGTTAATCATAACCGACAGCTAGTAGTTGATGGGCCGAGGGTAAGACTCAAAATATTACAAATATAATTATGTTGCTCATGATTTCTTCACTCACTTCTGTTGCCTCTTTGTCGTACTGAAAGTGGATTGGAAGGGATGGAGCGTCTTTGTTTTGTTGGCCTCAGATTACGCTCAGAATTTGATTCACTAATTTAATTATAGATGATGAAATACACTTCTTGATGATAACAATTGATCGAGTTTGATCAAACGTGTAAATGCTTGCATTCGATTGCACCACGGCCGCTCTAAAGGCTTAATTACACGTGGCGAATTTACTAGCTGTTCGCCGGTCAGTAATCTAGAGCGAAAGCGAGCGAGTACTGCGTCGGTTACAATTTTACATTATTTTTGTACACACAGCTTTTAAACTCGCTCTCTCGCCACCCACTGAAACTACGAAGTTATTTCAACTGCAAAGTGTACTGCACAGGGCGAATTTAGATACAAGAGAGTAAAAACATCAGCTAGTGAGCGAGTAAAGTACTTTACTCGCACCAGCAGAGCGATCAACTAGCAAACGTCATTTCACACAGCGCATATGTTAAGATCGTAGTCTGTGTAGAATTCCGTTGGCGAAGACTTAGCGAGGTTCGTTGTGCAGTAATTCATCGCTTTTACCTTTATTATTCAAATAACTGGATTCTAAACTTCGCGCTAATTTCAAATACCCGACGAAACCTGGTTTTTGCAGAAATTAAAATTTGCCAGCTTAATTTTAGGCGCTCATGGCCTGTGATTTGAAGAAAGTAAACGTTAAATGCGAGAAATGGTCCGTTGCTAACCAAGAGTTGGAGAAACCCAGTACTAGACGAAGCATCCTTGAAGACTATTATTTCATTCATTACTTGGGAGGTTATTGCACGACACAACCATCACTCACCTCCCAAAAGTACCCATTACAATCTGAAAATGAAGTCGGCCTTTCACGATTACCCTTATCATCCCTTTTACCTTCGAAATTCGCCTCATCTACTCTCTTCACCTCATTCCTCCCCCCCAATTCCCCTTCACTTATTGCTTACCTCACTCTCCCGATAACCCTTTATGTACTCCTTTATCTCCACTCTTCGTACGCCCTTTATCGCTCAATCTTCAGCTCACCTTCGTCCTTAGCCCCCACACCACTCTTCCTTCGGATCAGGACACCCCTCGATGTAAGGAAAGAGGTTACCAAGGGCTTTCGCTGTGGCACCGAAAGAATGTATTTCGTGAAGGAATCTCCCACAGGACTCTCAACGGGGTATTACATAGCAACTCTTTCGCTTCCGATGCCAACAAAAGGGAATAAATGAAATCCTCGCAATCCTGTGGTGACACTCCTACTGCGAGTACACGATCACCTCTCTTCTTTTTTCATCTACCTCGACTTCCTAGAGTGTCTTCCTCTCTTTGACCCTGAGTTCGTGATAAGGGGACTTATCCTCATCATACTAGAAATAACTTGCTTTTGCTGAACCTTTGTAAAATCGTTACCATCTTATATTAATTTGGCATATCTTAATTTCTGTTATTATATCTTATTTCTGTGCAATAGTTAGTTAATTCGTACACTATTTATTGAATTCCATCTGCGAAGGAAATGTCAACATTGATATTTGTTATGAAATGCTGTGGTGCAAATTTGCTCAGTAGATCTCAGTAGCTCTCTTCCTTTAGGCTATGATATGTCTATAGAAATATCTTTTTTTTATTTATATTTATATTTAGAATGAACGAGACCTGAAGATGGGTTCGATGATAATAATTTTAATGATAGACATTTTAATCACAAGCATTTTTAAATGCGTTAATAGCGTTATTATTTACTTATTTTAAGGTGATATAAAATTAAATCCATCAAATAGTCATTCCGCTGAAGTATTTGGAAAATATAAAAACTTACTACTTATTTTAGCGCAACATCTTTTCGGATAAGTGGGAATTTCGCTCTCTAAATTTATAAAAAATGCACTCGTCTACCAATTCAGAAATGAATTGCTCCCTCTGGCTTTAAAAATTCGAAAGTAATCCTGTAAAGATGGAAATAAAAAACTGATTTAAAAATTCATTAGTTTTACGTATAATAATACAAAAATATACCGCATATAAATCTTCTATTTTTGCTATCTTTGAAATGCACACATCAAGCCTTGGTAATCTGAAAGTTTCTTATCGTGTGCACATTTAACTCTTAATCAAAAATTATTTAAGTTTAGCAAAAATTTTAGTTTAGAATCATCTTCGGAATCCAACCGAAAAGAATGATTGATCTTTTTCCTTTCAAATCCAGTTTACTGAATCTGAATACTGAACATCACAGCCAGTATGGCTGTGATGTTGCAGGGGCTGTGATTACCCTACAGATGGGAATATGAGCAGGTTAATATGTTTAGTCGAATCATAGTGTAATCTTATAGAGCGCTCGCGTCCATGCATTTAAGTGATATGCCTTTTTCTCGTACTTGGGGATGCACCGACCAGTTGGCGCTGCGCGTCGTCGCATCGGCCTTCGTGTAATCGTAGCAGGCCCAGCAACCGCACGGATTTTTTGAACCTTCTTGAGAACAGGAACTGCTTGCTCTTCACTCAATTGTATGAGTAGAGGAGTTTTCTTATCGCGTTCAGCACGAGTTAAAGGGAACGGCAGATGCACTTTATCGACGGAGATGTCAATCAATTTTTGTTATATTGTTGCATTTTCCCCAGAATGTTGCTACAAAGTCACTTAAAAACAGAAACACATGGCTAGCATGTGTTATACAAATATTACACCAAATCAGATATTAAATGAATCAAACAGATAATAAGTACAGTTAAAGAGAGTTCCTTTCTTTATTACTTCATTTGGTCATATTTCACTCTACGATGAAGCTGTTTTTTACCAGGCTGACAATTGGGGATGAATAACGAATTCTTTAACTGCAATGATTCACATACAGCAATTGCTAAACAAAATTTCTGCCGCTTGTTTAATCGATATGTTTGCAAGTTGAGTTTTCGACTAAAGAGTCATATTATAATACACGCTATAAAGAATGAGGGAAACAAGTGATGGAAAATTCACAAGGAAAACTTCGTGAGTGGGCTAGAATCTGTAGAACCTGGTCAAGAGACCAGTTTCCGTTTCTTCGAGTCCAGAATTCGAACATTTTCACAGTGTTTTGCAAGAGACTATATGTGATCATGCGAGTCACTTGTCGATGTCTTTACGAGTGTTATAATTGACAGATGTATACCGGAAAGCCAAAAAAGACAGATGTCACTCCTGAGAAAAGATTATTTATAAAATCTAAAATGGTAACCTACGTCATTGGCAACTTTTAGGGTCAATATGTTTATTTTGTTATTTATTTCAATTTCATTTCATATTAATTCGATAAGCATATTTTATTTTAATAAGCCAAGATAATAATAATAATACTTACCAAAAGCCAATAATAGTCATTATCTATCCGGTGAATAAATAATTCATCGACAGCGATGTTCTCAAAGCAAATTCGTTGTACGATTCGCTGGTATGTGAAAAAGGTACTGAAGACTGCCGTAATAATCATCTCAAATTATTTTTTCATGTTATAGCAGATAAGGAGGTGAATAGAATTCAACTATGAGAAGAAACATTACAAGGGAGCCTTGTAATTACGTGTGCTTGCCGGATGAAAAAAATCTCCGTTTAACCAACACTCATTCACGCATTGATATTGCCTTTCTCGTATCAGTTAAAAATTGCAGGTTCCATCGATTCTACAGTAAGCTCAACTTCACTGCTTGTCAGTCAGCAAACATTTCTAAACCGCTGCGCATCTTTAATTTCTGTATTAACGCTTGGTACGTTCTGGAAGCACGCCTTCTTTCAATCCACGGCTTAAACCAAATGCTTTTCTTTCTGTATTCTTCTTCGTTTTAGAATAAGTTAGAATGACTACAGCCGCTGTGGTATTTGTTAAGTGAGACGATATCTTGACCGCTCTCAGGAATTCATAGAGTGGATAGGGATTGGAAAGATCTCGAGAGCAATCCCGGCGAGAGGCTCCGGTGGGGTTCACACAAGAACGATATGATTTGGGCGATAAAGAAGTGCGAGGGCTCCGTTATCAGTTTTCCAGTCGTAATCTCGAACTCAAACGATAAGGACGACGTTGTTGTGACGTACTTGTAGGTGAATGGAATTGCAATAAGGAACCGCTTTACAATTCTATATATTCGGTTGATTGGTATCGCTGTCGCATATCGCAAGAAAAGTTTCGACTCATCACACTTTCATACATGAATTTCAGCACTAAGATACTGAGGAAATCTCGAAAAACGAAGCTATTGAGTTTGAAGTCGTTCATGAGGAGTAAAATTCTCTGGATAAATATTTCCGTTATTAAACTAACGGAGAATATTCCCTCGTCACACTCATTGAAAAGTGGAGATAACTCTGTTACTGATCATAAATAAATCAGAAAAAGCCCTATATGTCCTGCCATACGGTCATACAGAAAAAAATTATATATGACAATAAAGATGCATACTTCATATCCCATAGTTTAAAGTTGGTATATAAACTCGTTAGAATGGATAAACTAACGTGGAAGTGTAAATAAATATTCTAAAGGGCCACTCTCGAAAAGGACGAACTCCTCGGCGCAATCGCTTTCGTAACCTAAATTGTACTGTAAACCTTTACAGTAGAGAGAAAGTTAAAAAAAATAATTATCGCCAAATTTCTTTCTCTATGCATAAGAGCGACCGTTTCCCTTTAAGGAATATATCTGTTCACGAATAACCGTTTTCATAGGCTTAAAACGTTATTATGAATCTCTACTAAAATTCCTACTATTATTACTGGCATACTTTCTCTTTTGCACTAAATTAAGTAAAAGTAAAACCTCGCTAACTCGCTGGACTCGAATTTCTCGATAAGACGAATACAAATTGCAGTCCCGGCATGGCGTTTTGAGAAGACCCATTTGTTTAACACGAATTCCGGTTAATGCAAATTTCGAGCATACATCCGCTTTAAGGATCGCTCTCTTAAACCGAACTGTTCATTTCAGCTTCAATGGCATGTTAAACACTTGCCCGTTTGCTTTTATGCAACATCAACCTTCAAATAGAGTATGGCAGGGGGTGTGAAATATTAAAAGACGATAAAGACGAATAAATAGGACAAAAATTGTTTGTAGACACAGGACCGTTAGAGGATTACCACTCATTATGCAAAGTTTCATATTTTAAAGCTTCGTATAATTTTTGCGTTTTTGTCTGTAAAAGATATACGAATCCACATAATTCAAAATCGGTTCATTTTCATAGGTCGAATTTCTCATATTGGTCTTTGAACCGCAGCTCGACAATACAATCCTTCAGCTGTCAAAGGAACATTACATTACCAAAATAACAACTTATAATAATAACTGTATTTATTTAGCAAGATAAAGCAGGGCGGCTGAATCCAAAGGAATAAGTTTCAGAATTAGCGAGATGATTGGGACTCGAACTCAGGTCTCCCACTTTCCGGGCAGGTATTCTAACCACTGAAGTACCATGCCATGTTTGGGAATGTTTTTGTGAAGAAAACAGGCAGCTTCCACACAGTGGCCATTAAAGGGTCTAATAATAATAATAACTACCGCCAGATGGACTCATAGATTCAGTTTCAGTGTACTCAGAAAAGCGGGGGACCTGGCCTGTTCCAGTAATGTCGATATTTTTCACACTTGTTACAACTTGGCGTTATCTCCGAAGACAAATTGACATTGTTTTTTATTTTTATATTTGTGTAAATATTTTTTTAAAGAATATGCTGGACTATATTTTTGCTATTTTCCGTTAACAAGAACTATTTGATACCCAACTATCGATTTTTATTAATTTTTTACAAATTTAGGCCGCGGTTAGGTAGAAGTCTGGTGGGAGCTTTATCACATAATATGACCTTAATTTAGAAATGCCCTTTATATTACATTAAGTCTAAATTTAAATAACTAGTTTATTCAATTTACATTTCTTTTTCACAAAAAAACTTTTTCAACGCTCTGCACCTTTTCATTCTTAGGTAAGGATATGAAGACCACTTCAGGCAAACTATTCCACACTTTAATCCCTCTATTTATGAACGAATACTTCTGTTCTTTCCTTTCTCACCTCTGCTCCTGATCCTCTCGAGCAATATAAATCGGTTATTCTGCTTCTCAACTCATACACCGTTTCTCACTTGAAAGATGCCTACCAATCGATTAAACCTCCGCCTTTTTGCGAATTTTACCCAACCGAGAAATTCTAACATTTCTGTTACACTGTATTCTTTCTTATATCTTCGTGATACATATCTAGCAGCTTTTAGTTGCACTTTCTCGACCTTTTTAATATTACTTTTATTATGCGGATCCCATAAATTCGTCGCATATTCTAATATTGACCTCACTATTGCTTTAACTCTTTCACTTTCTTACTACTTCGCTTTAAGTTTCTCATCACGCAATTTAGATTTTTAAACGCTTTAGGCAGTTTTGTGTATACGAGTATGAGTATTCCAATCCAATTTATTAGTTAGTATAACCCCAAATTACCCTTCGTATTTATTTGCATTTATTTTACTAATGGCCACTTCTCAGCAGCTTCAATGACTTTCTCTAATACTTTGATAAAGCTCTCACAATTATTCTATTCTCTTTAAGTTATCAGTTAAGCAGTCGTCAACAAGAAGCCTGATTTTTTATTTTATGCCCTTTGATAAGTCATGTATATAAGAAAAGTAAGAGCCCGGTTACATTTCCCTGAGGTATTCCTGACGTTAAATCTATTTTTTTGGATAAAATTTTGCCTACTATTACTCGCTGAGACCTACCAATTATAAAGTTCGCAACCAGCTCTGGATCTTTTCATCTATTCCCGTTTCTTCTACTTCTGCTAACTGATTCGGTACTTGTTTTTTTGGAAAATTCTACTATAATATGGCATCAACGTACGTCGTTTTTCCTGAGCTAACGATTTTGCGGTCCATTATAGTTCGTGTTTACGAGGTTTTACTGTAGTTAAATTTTTAGGCGTTTTTTAAGCACATAATTGTTTGCATTCGCGAGTTTGTAGATATAATACTCTATAATCGTAATTTTAATAATTAAAGATGGCGTACTCCTCTTGTACTCAACTTCTCCGTCGAATTTTATTTTCTTTCGATCCTCATATCATATTCTATGATTCTTATAGATGCTGAGATAAAGACACTATTCAGTTTTTTGAGATTGGAATTCAATACATGAGGATATATCTTTTGAATGTTTGCAAAAATGAACACTATCTGCAAATGCGTGTGCGAGCATTATCAAAGAGCTGCATAAAGAAAAGAGTGAGCAACGAGGAAAAATAACCCTAGAGATGAAACATTCGAAAGAATGCAAAATACTCGCGTTGACCTTTCCTTTCTTTAGAGATCCTAAAGGACTCTTCGTCTGCAAAACATAAACATGGAGCACGCCGTCGACCTAGTTACCAATCAGTCGCTAAAGCCTTGTTGGCATTTCGCACGTGGGACTTAGAATGTCCTTTCTTTAGAAGTCTCTCACAAAGCATCGATAACGACGAGAAACTATGCGTATACGAATTCCGGAAGCCTATTTTCTCTTTAAAAATAATCAAAATATTTAGTTATTTATTTGGTGAAAGAAATGTTAGATCGATGATTGTGTGTGTAATGGTTGGATTAAAACTATACCTTTCTCTTATATACAACCCAAAGGATATCTAAGAGTATTGCGTAGACGTTCATATCGATTGGACAGCACGTAGAAATAATTCAGTGCACGTTTATAGGTCGAATAGAAGAAACACATAACTCATAGTTATATTTCAACTATACATCTCCCAGTTATCAATTTTATTATCAAAATTAGAAACTTCTTAAAATGATCCTTAATCCATCGAAAATTTTTATCAGTAGTAATATATGTTTCAGTAGGTTGTTATTGAAGTCTGTACGTACTAATATATACGTTAGCCGTGAAGGCCTATAAAGGACCCTGGAAAATCTTACATGATAATTAATACTTGACAAGTGATATTGACGCTTATTCAAGGATATTACAAATTTGTGCGAGAAATCATATATACTTAAAATTATCTTTTGTAAGTTACTGTGGTTGATGGGAAGTGGTGTATTGTGGAGTCGTGGGTATTTAAGTGGATTGTCAAATATGCATGCTGTTTTAGATGTGATATATTTGTTGTAGAATAATATAGTTTTAACTGATAGCTACTTAAATTGTGAATTTGTAATCATATGTAATTGTTCTATGTAAGTCATAGCCTTTTAAATTGTAAACACGAAACCATATGCAATTTTATCACGTTGTTGTTTAAAGTTTCAATTAATAAGTTTTGTAAAATATTTTAGTTAGTGGACGAAGTGACTATTCACAAATGTTTATATTTTTATATGTAGAACTTAAGTGTTAGTTGTAGAATGTGAATTATGTAACGTCGCCACCTGACCTAGAGTCATCCTGCGGCGGAATTATACAAAATTAAAAATATGAATTCTTTAAATTGCAGAGATTTAGAATGGGATCAAGGATTGTTTTCGTACATAGTATTAGGTCGAATCATAAATTCGATGCATTTAAATTAACCTAGGTTCGGCGCATGTTCATTGAGATAGTTTCATTCAGTTGTGAATGGAAGAAGTACCAACGAGAGAGTACGTACACGTACAAAAGAATGCCTTTGATGAAAGGCACCAAAATGATTTGAGGTCTGAGAGGCTGTTAGGTGTTAATGAGGAAGAATGGGGGAAATACCTCAAGAGTCATTAAGAGTAATAAAAATGTAGTGCAAGACTAGAACTTCCTACTGTCTTGCAAAGAAGTAGGAGGCAGTTTTTCAGGATTAATTTCTGGTGGGAGAGAGTTTAGTTAACACTTGGGGAGTCGCATATTATTACTCACGAAAAATATCATCAAAGAGATAATATCGCCTTTTCATACACACCCTTGGTTTTTTATATCACTTTAATGTACCGCATGTATATTTCAGGCAGATACTTGTCGGGATGCTCAATCCCTCATTTCGGATTGGTCCTTTATTTCGTGACGAACCCTTTTTTACACTTCAGAGAAAGGACCCTTTCACTCTCTCCACTTTCTCTCTTTTTTGACCACTCTTTGAGCCGTTCGAAAACAAGAGAAGAGCGAAAAGGGCGACACTTTGTTTTGTTGGCGACTCCTTTCCCCAATCTCCCGCGATTGTTTTCGAGCCAAAACTGTCCGATGTAAAAATGCACCAAAATATCTTTACGGATGTAATATTTCACGGGGCGCTCGAGTAAATTTTTCCGGGACATTTTGATAAAAGCCTCCCACTTTCACTGTCGCTTCAACTTTTTCCTCTTTTTCCCTTCAGCAGATTATATTTTGCTGTCGAATAAGAGCATTCATGCGCGACTCTCATTGTGTACCCATAACCAGTGGCGGATATTATGCCCTCAGAGTTGATTGCACGCGCGAATGCGTTTTAATCGGAGAGCCCAATATATTACAATTGCTCGCCTGGATGAAATTATTTCCATCGCAAAACAACCTCAACTAATTTTGGATTTACTGAGAGCGTCGTTAATAAGTAGTTAATCAAGGTTAAGTTGTTTTGCAAAATAACGAAAATTACTCTGGGTGGAACTAAATATAGTAATTTCCCAAATTTGTTAGTGAAAGATTAGCAAAATGAAAAGTCGATTGCCCTTTGTCCATTGTACCAAAGTTTTCATAATCGTTTAAAATTCTGTGGTGTAATTTATGAGATAGGACTGTTTTACATCACTGATACAGATTCTGGCTGATTAATTTCTGAAATAGAGCACGTCAGCAGCTAAATATGCATTATATCCCGAGTTGAGGGAATTTCTACATCAAAATCTTAATTTGTTAGTTTCTGGCTCTACTTCAAGTTTAGAAATAATTTATGTGAAAGATCATGGGATTCATCGAGAAAAAGAAACATTGCTGCTTTGAGCTGTAGGAAATGTAGGAGAATTGTAAGTACAAGCTGAGGTAAAACTTTTGAGGACTGCTGGGATGTAATGAGTGAAGCTATTCTACAAAGAGTCCTCGACATCATATCCTCATAACCAACATGATCGAACTCACTAGATCATAGGTCAATTATGTAGAGAATGATTCAGAGAAAAATAAATTATGGGAATATTAAGGTTTCATCAAGAAGATAAGGACTGGAATAATGGAAATATCAGGTTGCATAGACGGGGAACGGCCTTTATGTTGATAAATCTTGGAATTTCACATTGACAAGGTGATGGTTGTAGATTGACTCAGTGCTTGCTAAATTAAGAAAAGTCTGCGTTTTAAGTTCTTTTTTCCTTTAAAGGAAATATTTAGATAAAATAAAACATATTTTCCATCAAATTGGGTATTTAGCATAAGAACTGAATTTTGAGTGAGAGTTTCGACTGATTTTTCGTTAATTATTACACTAATTGTCATTTCTATAACCTTAGTTATTCCGAGAAGTTTTTCATGTATTATTTACAATAAAAAAAGTCGAAAACCCATGACAAATTTCGTGGACTAGATTTAACCTTGCCATTTTGTCTTCGCAAATTTGGAAAAATACAAATTAAATTATTAAGTAAAATTTTAAGGTGGAAATGATTCAAGTGTAATGATATGGCTTCCAAGAAACTTTTTGTTTGCGTATATTCATTTT